>VYZV01034350.1:76963-141008 GCA_013401275.1 Pandion haliaetus
GTTTAGATACATGTTGACTGTGAGCATTGATTCGATGCGAGACCGGTTATAGATTTTTAGGTAGGTACATACACAGTGGGGAGTAATAGATGGCTCTAAAGTGAGTACAAGGCTGCAATTCACTTGGAAGGCTGCAGAGATCATGCAAGTCCAGCTGTATAAGCATGCTGGATCAAGGGCAGATGGGTCCGATCCTCCAACAGAAGTGTTTTCTTCTCCCACTCAAGCAGCAAAACATTGCTTGATCTCTTCTCCCATGGGGGAACATCATGACAGGTCATATTTGTGTGCTAGAGAGTCTCCATTCATAGCCCTTCACTATTTAAAGCTCAGTTTCCCACCCACATCACCACAAACAGCAAAAATTTAAGCTGCTAACACAATCACAAAATACCAGCTTATTTGCTGGCTAAGACATGCCAGAGCATGGGACTAACACAACACATTGCTCTTCAACTATCTGGTTTCTGCTAAAACACAATGTCTTTTCCTCATTCATATGCCACCTAGCCAGTCTGCCATTTCCCTGGAAACACAGTCTTTGCCTTCATATCTGTCTAAAAAGTACTAGCTTCCTGAAGGCAGCAGCAGTTAATGTGAATGTCCAAGTGAAAACATGATCCTAAGCTCTCATCCCACATTATCATGATTAAACCTAGCCCTGAAAACTCTTCCTGCCTTCAGGCAGAAATACCTTGGGAGTCATCTCATTGGAAGCCCCAACCCAGTGTGGGTTTCCCTAGGCAAGTGAAAGTCAACTTGAAAGTCAGTGGGAATAATTTGCTAGGATGGTGGCTGAATGAGAAGAGGATCAAGCTCTAAAAGATGATTCAACATCTTTTGCCCAGAGAATAATGTTTTAGTAACAGTTGAAGCTCCCCCTGCACTCCTCTGCCAGCTGAGATTGTAAAGTATTTCTGCTGGGTACATCTGATGGTGCTGTTGCAAAGATGGATGGTACTCAGTGCAGAAGATGAAGAAAGAGGTAAGGGAGGGTGGGATTTATCTCATATTCCAGCCACCTAAAAGTTACATATCTAATCTTAACCAGTCATCTAGTCTGCCTCCATAAGGACAGGCAACTGTCATGTTGATTCAAATCTTTGGTCATATCTCCAAGAGGATCTTAACAGCAAACAAACTAATTTCAGGCTGAAAATCCATTACATTGCAATTTTCACTGAGCGTCAAGCTGGATGGGATGTGGTCTGAAATCTCTGGAATAAAGGATTGCTTCCTTAGGCTTTTGAGCCATGTAGGCACCATGTATTTTACCAGTTATCAGGCTTTCATAACCCATGCAAGATAGTTCAAACTTATCCTTTGTTGCTCTGCATGCTGTTGAAGTAATTAAAAATGGAGAATGCTCTGAAGCCTTTTGCTGGTAATGGTATTTTAAACATAAAAGCCCGCCTTCACCTTTGTTGAAACTCTTTGGATTTGCACTGGTATAAATTACTTGTTCAGCACCAGCGTAATTTTTGGCTTACTGTAACACTGGAAAAAGAGCAACGTTTTTAGGATGATTTTTTTTTTTTTTTAAATTGTTTTCTTTCAGCCAGATCTCTAGCTTATTCTGTTTATTTTTCAATTCCCAGTGACAGTGAGAAACCTGTAATGTTTTGATCTTTCAAACATTCTTCACAAAATGCTCTAAGGTCTTTATCTTACAGATAAGTCTGTTCTTCTGTTTTACTATTTGTTCAGGAAGAGTTATTCCAAACTAAGAATTCAAACACTGTGTTTCTCACCACAAGTGTAAGCTGAAAGGGAAAAAGCAACTTGTACTGGGGTGAACTGGCTCAATAAAAAGCTAAAATAGAAAATGAATTTAAACTTACATGATCCACTAAATATAACTTCACTGGATGTTTTCAAGTATTCTGAAAATTTTCCATCATCATCCAGTTTCAAAATAATGGATCATTAAAACACAGCCACCAGAATGTTATCAGCTGATTGCTAAAGGACAGTGAATTAGGAGATCTATCTCCTATTGTTAGATATAATCCAGGTTTGGAAAAGCCACTTAGCTTCTCTGAATCTTGCCAGTGTTTCAAAGAAGGATGTTGAAGAACTCCAGGCTGGACTAGTGCCCACTTCCCAGCATCAGCAGCACTGAGTCACTGATGTTGGAAATGCTGCAGATCTACCCATGACAGATGGAAATACAGAACACCAATAAATCATAATACAGAGATGCTCAGATTTTAAGGATAGGCATTACATTCCACTGAGTATCTTTTTATCAAGCCAAGTGATTTGTGTGTGAATACAGACTAGCAGGCACCCAGTCTTGATCTGTAATCTTTAAGAAGTGGAGCATCTGCATTGTGCTAATCACAGCTGTACCTTCATTATCACCTTGGCTTTCCTTTGCATTCCTCTCAAACTGCTCTTTAATCCGTTTGCCTGCATTTAGGTGTCTGAGTCTGGAGCTGAATCCCAGCCCTTCCCTTCACATTGGATATCCTTCTGCATTCTATCAGCAGGGTAACATCCCTCATTCCCTATGTAAATGGTGGCTGCTGTCTGTGATTAAGCTATCACACCATTTTCCACTGGCCTTCCATATACTTCTCCAATTAAACAGTTCTGCACTATCTTCTGTGGCATTTTTTACACTCCAGTGTGGTTTCCTCTATCACCCACAGAGTCATCTCACTGTTTGCCGTCCAACTTGCCTTTTCTATGGTACCTACAAACCATTTCAGTCACATCAGTGTCCTTCCTGTCAAACTGACCAATACAGTCTCACTGCTCTTGCATCCACCTTTACCATCTATCTTTTGTTGTATAACTAAATTACAGAGTGTTTTGATCCCTTACGAGCCCTTGGTATTGCAGGCTAATGGTGATAATAAACCCCACAGTGTATGTATGCAAGAGTTTGTGCTCACAAGCCTTCCCTGTATCTCTGCAGTGCTCTGCTCACTGTGCCTGTAAGTGCTTAAGTGCTTAAGTGAGCAGTGCTCTGCTCACTTGCTTGCTAGAGTGGGATGCCAGGTGCCTGGGACACCCATGAAATCAAATCTATAAGAGGTGACCAGTGCTTAATCATAAACACAAAGTAGGCACCCAGGGTTGTAGTCCAGCCACTGGTGTGGAGACTCTAGGAACAACATTCTGGGGCTTTCATTGCAAAAAAACCCACAGTGTCTTTGAGTTGCATTGATAGCAGTAGTACAGCTCTTGCAAGATGCAGTACATCACTGGAGAGTTTCATTCTCTCTTCCTCTCCTATCTTCCTTTTGCAATAAGGAACTGAAAGTGTATTTGTAGGAAGAAAAGGCTAATTTGGTTAACGGCATAAGATTAATAAACTCCTCCCCTTATGAAAATATCCTGTGATTTTTAATAGCCTTTAAAACCCCAAAGGATCTAATGTCTTAGAATTTAACTCAAAGGACTTGTTCTGATTGTAGTAAATGGCAAAGTACTCAATAGATCTGCATTAGCTTGGTAATGATCCTGCTGGCATTTGAAATTATGGCTAGACTGATCTGAGGCATATGGCTTAAGCTGCTAAACCATTGCCTCTTGTCTCTGTTTTTCATTTGACTTGGTAGCTTCCTGAGGTCCTGAATTCATCCTTGAGAATAATGCAAGCTCTTCCTGGCAGTGAGTGAGCTGTCACAACTTACCTATGTGACATTTAAGTGGGGTAAAGAAGGATTATTCTAAATGCCTGACTTAACCTAACTAAAGTTTGACCCATCACATTATATTTCAGTGTCATTTCCATGTGTGTGGTTTAGTCATTTACAGGTTGCTGTCTGGTTTTTTTGGAAAGTTTTAGATATTGAACAAGAGCCAATCTTTAGCCCAAGGTTAACATAAACAGCAAACAAGGATGTTCCTAGAAGCAGTTTACTAACATGCCCTGTTTCTGACAATAATTTTATATGTGTTTGAAAAAATGATCTTAAGAAGTGTTGGCATGAGAAACACCAAAATTCACCCTTTTTACAAGAACAAAATGTTATATGCTGCTTTAAAATAATCAGCTAAAATCAACTGCATTAAACTGATGCAAAGGACAGAAGAAGTGGGCCTAGCTTCTGCTAAACTGGCTAATAGCATATTAAAAATAAACTTGTCCTAAGAGGGAAGGAAGTAAAATGTAACTCTCCTTCCAGCTTTAACATCCATGTTTTTCCTCCTAGACAGTGACATGATGTTCCCAGCGAGTAAACAGCACTTGAGTCACAGGCCTCCAGCCCACTGCCTGCACTGCCTTCATGTACAGCATCATGTTGAGTTTCACGGTGTGGAGGAGAAGCACCTTGGACCTTTCTTTCATGAGCAGAGATCTTACTGAACTTGTCAGAGACTGTGCAGAGCAGCAGCAAGATGTGATGTCAATAAGGGATTGGGGTCTCACGCATCCTCCCAAACTCCCCAGTCTCTCTGACATGCTGTCCCTCTCCAAGTCGACCTCCAACACAGCTACTGGGCTGGGTCAGTACATCCAAAGCACTCTCCAAAGCACTCTTTTCTGAGCACATCACAGCAGTGATCATTTCAGCAGAGATGCATCATTAACCACATCTGGCACCAGAGGAATCCTAGGGGTGGAGAGGGAAATCTCCCCAGGGTCATTCCTGCAAACGATGTACTCCTGCCCACAGTACCCATTCCCTTTCCTGGGAAAGGCATGGCATGGCTGTCTCTCTCACATGCTGCAAAGCCTCCCTCTGGCAAAACAGCTCTAATCAGCGCTGCTCAGCAAATCACGGCAGTCACTTACATTAACTTTATGAGTTACACAACTGACACGCTCATGCAGATGTTGTTGCAGAATATTGGAGACGATGCCAGCCAGACACTTGGCACCAAGACCCAATCTGGGAGATGAGGAGCTTTCTAGGCTCATTCCTAACATTCATTATTTTCATATTTAATAAGCAAATTGACGCGACACATCAGGGAGACTGGTCAGTCAGCTAGTATGGAAACTATTAGTGCAGAAAAATGAATAGCCTGGCAGTTAAATGTCTGCAACACCCACACACTCCCTGGAAACAACTTAGAAATATGGTTATTCATCTGAATTTATCCCATGGTCCCTGGGTCTCTTACAGTGGTTGAAAGTGGCTGAAACACTTTGCACTGCTTGTTGCTGGATCTGGGTACCCTGTGATGAACAGTGGGTGTTTTTAAGGTAGAGTTGTCCCAAGTCTTGAAATCCAGCAGGCAGAGCTCAGAAACTTTGCGGCAACACTTGTGTGACACTGAGCACTTTCCTGGGTACAAACCCTCTGGAGATCAGTTTCCTAGTGATGGCTTTAAGGGGGATCTGTGGGCTGATTCATTTTAGAAAACCATTTAGGTATGGTGGATCCTGGAAATCTTTCTTTACAATCGCTGTTTTCCATAGTCACTGTCAGCCCCTCTCTAGCACTAGTATAGGGAAGGAGTGTCTTTAAAATTTGCCTGATAAGAAAAGTCTCACGAACGGTGGCTCTTGCATCTTGGGTTGCTACTTGCACCCAAGTCCCAGTTTCAGACAATGCAAATGAAAAACTCACAAGTTTATCTTTCATTCTCTCATATGGCTCTTTTCACTGCTTACAGCTCTTTGGTTATATCTACAGCAGTAAATAAAATGAGCCAGCATCCAGTGTCTAACCCTGAAAGCAAGCGGATGACATGGCTTGTCTTACTAAGACTAAATTTCCTACCTGAAACAGGGTAGCCCCATCTGTGTCTTGCTGACTGAAAACCACCCCTGGCTCACAATGCCCACTGAGTCATGCTCAGGTGTTATTTGAAGAGAGCTTACCAGGCACAGGGCAAAATGTGGCAGGGAGCAGGCTGACAGCAGCTCAGGAAAATCATCTCCTGTCCCCATTCAAGCCATCAGCATAGACCTTGCCTTGGCGTCTGCAGGTCAATTCATCAATTTGACACCATTAAGAACAGTGGATATTGAAGAGATTTGCACTCACATTCACGACAATAAAATTCCCCCCCAACTCTTCTCTTAGGATGCGATGAATCACACTCTCAAAGTTGCTTCCTCCCTCCAGTGACTACAGGAGGGGCTCAGATGACTAGTTTCTACTGGTTGCCTAGCTTTTGGGTGGCTAAAGTTAGATGAAAATCCCATGGTAAAGGATTATGGACTTCCTCCATTTTTAAATATGAATGGTATTAAAACCAACCTCGATTTTGCAGGGAATGAAGAAGTCCTACTTAGAACATATGCAGTTCAGTTCTTTCCTGTGAAGTTGCCATATGGCAGGGGAGTGATGGGAAGAAGAAAAATATTGACAGTGATGATATATCTTATTACAGAGCATACGGACCAAATTTTCCTCTCAGTTACACTAGTGAAAATCTGGAGTGAACAGCCCTGTCTTGATAGGAAAATCAGATCAGTCAGTGGATATACAAAGCCAATTATGAGAGTGAAACAAAAGCAAATTTGAGAAACATTATGGTATAGTGAAGAAGACATGTGGTAGGATGCCAGAAGACAGGAAGTCATTGGACCCAGCACACTTACTCTTCCTTTGAAAAAATCATTCAATCTACAGTAACCACAAGCGGTCAGGATCTTGTTTTATGCCTGAACTTGGCAAACTAAATGAAAGCTGCCCCAAAACATCTGTTCTGGGTTCCAAACATTTATATAGCCCTTTGTTAGAGTACCAAAGATGGCATCACATCAATAGAAAGGAAGCATTGCAAAAGAAAGCAGTACAAGGATGCTAGAGGGAAAAGTCCAAGATTAACACAAGACCTGTAATGTTTTAGACACCAATAACTTTCATTTATTCCTTGCTGATCAAAACTTTAAACTATATATGACAGGCAAAAGCAGGAGGTGCTTCAAGGAGATAGACAATGGTGCATTCCTATTTCTATGCTATTTAGAAATACATTATAGACAATTTAGCAGCAAAAGCAGCGATAGCACTGTTTGTCTACTGTGTTACAAAGGCAAATGTAGCTGAGAAGACTTCTGGAAGTATAATGGGAAGTATAGTTACTCAATAATAGTTAAGTCTGGTTTATTTGTAACTTAAGTTTGCAACCAGATAGCAAAAGAACTAATTTCTATTCAGGATAATTTTCAGCCCATGTAGGATAATCAGAAATGTGTAGGGTTTTTGGACCTATATGGCAGGATGATGCCATTCATGTAAACTAGAAGTAAACAGCAAAAACTCAGCCAGACAAATAAATAATCTGAGAAACCCAAATAGAATTACCATCAACAATTCTTCACACAAAAGAGTTAAACTGCAACTTAATAAATAAACTATGTTTATTTTTTTCTTGGAGACCTATAAAGACTGAGTTTTTGCAAACAAGTTCAAAGACAAACTATGGCCAACTCAGTGTCCACAGTTTCTTTGGAAGCAGCATGGAACATTTGGCCAGAAGAAATGGTGCCAACTATCCAGTGCAAAGACTATACTTTAATTTGCAAAAGCAAAATGCCGTGATTTATACCTCTGAAAGGAAGAAGTAAAAAAAAAAAAAAAAGAATCTAACAGTACATTCTCTGTAGGTTTATTATTTTGCCAACAGTTTGTGGGTTGGATGATGAGGTACGTTCCTGAAGATTACACATCACCATTTTTTTTTAAACAAACAAAACAGCAGGAAAAATCAAAATTCCCCTAAAGCAGAGGCAGTCCTTGCGAAAGTTTGGAGCTGTTTTGGCTCCCCCTTGGCTCCTTTTTTTCTAAAAAGAAAATTCATCAACCCATAGCGTTAATCAGCTTTGGCTCACAGACAACATTTTTGCTTCCAGTTGAGGACAATTAGAGGCACAGTGTCAACTGGTCATTTATTAGGTTGTGGAAAGCTCTGTGGATACACATTGTTTTTATGACATCAAAAAAATTCTCATGAAAAATGGTACTGTTACATGTAGACATCCCCTGGTTTATTCCACTTTTAAACTTAACAATTTGTTAGGTCAAAGGAAACTAAGTAGTGTTTTGGAGAATAAATGTACACTTAAAGTGAGTAGTGCAGCTCCACTGATAAAATCAACTGACAAGTGAAGATCAAGTGGGGTAGATGGTGAGCTATTATCTATTTGTTCAAGCTTGGTAGTATCCTTTGTCATATGGTTAAGGGAATAGGGTCTTGATCTACATAAATATTAAAGTGATGAAATTTAAGAAGATGAAGATTTGGTCTTTTATAACTATTGTGACAATATTGCCATCAGACAATTGTCCAGCATGATTTCTTCAGGCCTCCTAAACTATCAAAAACCCCTTAATGGATGTCTTTAGTAGGTTATCCACAAATATGTTCATGATAGAGCCTCAAGAAATTATTCAAAATTTGGCCAGATATTATGGTTAGAAATGGAAGATTGTTTCTTGGAGATGAATCTTTTTCATTGTCATGACTCTTCCTAGCCACCAAAGGCCTATTCTAAGACTGCAAATTAAAAGTCAAAATAAATGTATCATCATTGAGCAAAAAAAGACCCTGCCAAAAAAAAAAAAAGCACATGAAATCCCAAGGGATGAAACAATGTCATTCCACAGCCTGAAAAATATCACTTATTGCTGAAAAGAGCACTCATACGTTGCACATTATTAGATGGTTCTTCTGGGTTTCTTGGCAGTCAGTTCGGAAAACCTATTTCTTTAAACTTGCTTTTAAATTATCTTATATAATCCTGGTTAGAACAACAGAAATCTGGGAAGCAAAAAAAACACATTTAGGGCAATTCCAGGTACCTGTTCTAATGCTAGTCACAGTCTTCCAGTCCCTAAAATGTGTGTGGGATTTTAGCACACCACTGCACAACTGTCACTCTCCTCCTCAGAGGTAGCTGCCTATTAACGAATAAATGAATTTTCTTTGGAAACTTCATCTCCTTTGGCAACACCAAGGGCTGAAGGCATTCAGGCAATGTAAAAGTATCTTTCTCCAGGTCCTACTTAGTATAAATCAGGATGCATCCTTATTGAAATCTTAGCCCTGTCCACAGTTTCTCTCTGCTAAGCTTCATATTTTATGAATCATTGCTGTTACTCTAGAGCTGGTTTCCATGAGGCCTCTCGTCTTTAATGTTTGTGTTCCTAATAGACTGGTCACATTTCAACTTTCACTTCCTGTGGCAGGATTTGTCGAAAGTATTATGAAGAGAAAAAAACCCCATGAGTTTCCAAAGTGTAGATGGTAAGAGTATTTACTATTACACTGGGAGAGAAAAAGAAGGCATACAAAAAGTGATTCACAAGCACAAAAGCCTATCTGTTAATCAGGGGAAGGAGAAAGAGATGCCTTCTGCAGATACATGATGCCATTTTCTTCTTGTACATGACTTCTCTTCCACATTCTTTGGATGGGATACCGGATGAGGTAGTTGCAGTACAGCAATTATTACATTCTTCTGAAACATGGTGATTGAATAAAACACAGAAGCATAGTACATCAAGTTGACACATGCTTATAGAAATACGTGCAGCTGATCAGTCTTCATGGCAACTGGATTTTTCTTATTTGTGTGAATTTCATAAACTGAATCTTCCTCCTCCTTTTCTTCTTCTTCTTTTTTTTTTTTCCTATTAAATTTTGTATTATTTTCTAGGACCTTTTAAACCAAGATTATGCCCCACTGGCAAATTTTCCTATACAAGTGTGATAGTAATCAAGAGAACAAAGTCATTTGGATGAAATAAGACTCCCTAAGCAAGCCCTTAAGAGCTGGAAAATCTATAAAGTTCCTACTGAAAGGTAACCTAACTTGTGATTTTGTCTTTTAAGGTAAAATATTAGGGATGCTTTATAGATTTGGAGCATTTCTTGTTATGGGAAAGAGAAGATCACTGCTTTCTTAGGCTATCAATATATATTTGTGAGGCAGCAATAATTCTTCCAATGAATTTCATGTTCCCATTGAAATGTCTTTACTTGTTTTAAACAAGGCAAGAATTACAAGATGATACTATGCTGACAAGATCTAAAAATAGGTCGCTTGGCAATTGTGTTAAAATAAGCATTTCTACTAGCTTGATGTAAATAGGAGGGAAACCATATCCTAAAACTTCTGTCTTTGGTATCTCTGCATAACTTTGTGGTTGTTGCTGCAATAAGAATTACTGACGCTAATGCACAGTGATGCATTTAAGTCTGTTGCAATTATCTGTTTCTTGCTCTGACACCAGCCTTTTGGCATTAGACCTCCCTGCACCTTGGTTTATCCGCCTGTGAAATGAGGTTAAAGATACTGACCTCTCTTGTAAAACCAGTCTGAGATGTACTGCTGAAAAGAATCACGTACAAATTAGGTAGAATATTTAATACCTAATAGCATATGTAAAAAGAGCACAAACTCCTCTGGCTTGTCAAGTCTTATTGAGAGACGCACTCCTGTGGTATTCACTTCTGTCTGAACTTCACTCAAAGTGGCCAGTTTACATCAGATTCCATTGACCACTGGACAGTTTATATTGGTAAAATTTCACCTGGTCCTCAAGGCATCTCTTACCCTCTGAATTAGGAATTGCCCCCGGGGGCAAATGTAAATTCTGTCTTTGATGAGGGCATGAGACATAAAGGTGATAATAACAGAAGGGATGAAGTTTCTAGTTACAACAATGGGCTGGAAAAATGAGTATTCTTCTGTGGCAGGGGTCTATACAAAAGGGTCATTAGTTTGATCTAATTTAGTGGACTACACACTACCAGAACAATGCATGAGGGCCAGGTGGCAATGCCAGGACCCCTCTTGCACACTGTCAGGTGCAATAGAAGCTGCCAGTACCACATTATGCACATGAAAAGAGGTGCAGGGCACCTGCTGATAGGGCCACACTAGCCATGTGGATGGCCATCCAGCCACCTCCTCCTGAGGCCACCTCTTCCTGGTGGCTAGCCGAATGGCAGCCTCCCTTGAGTGTTTAGTGGCATCGCCTGCAGTTACACTCTTAAGTGGCAGATGCTCCCCCTCTCTCCTGTCTTTACCCTGTAGCATTTGCCTGTGTTTCACTTAGCAGTGGAGGCAAAGTGCTTAGCAAGTAAGTTTATAGTGTTCTTCATTAAGAATTTACATATAGAGGAAATTAAACCTGACTAGGAACCTAACAAGCTATTTTGTAATTTGATGAAACGGTGTGACCTACCAAGAGACATAGTCTAAGGAGTTTTGTGTGCTAATCTGATGCTAAGCACAAGAAGGACTTCAGGGATACCAACTTCTCTTGGGTGTCTTGCCCACCACAGAAACTGCATGGTTATAATTAACATCAATCATACTAGAGAAATGGAAGACCATACCTGGGGGACTATAGTGCTCAGGACGAGAACCTGAGCTAGGCAACACTGTCACTGGGGAGTAATTAGGTCTTCTGCAAATCCTAGTAGGGCTCTCACATCTCCAGCTACCTTCTGGCACATCTTGCTTAAACACCGAGGACTCCAGTATAGATGGGGTAATATTGAGAGGAAAAAAAAGGGGAGAAGCTTCCAGCACTTTGGCCAGCATTCCTGGCGTGAGAAGTTATGTCTCTTCCCGTGAACATTTTAACCAGTATAAATATATCAATACTATCCACATTTTAAGCAGGCTTCTTCTTGATTCATGATGAATCAGAGGATGCAGCTGCTCTGCTCTGTGCTCAGGTATGGTGTGAAAGTGAAGTAGAAAGTGCTGTTAAGTCATAATAATACACTTCGTTTATAGACCTCATTTCATTTCCAACATTTCAAAGCCTTGCCAGTATTAATTAATTAAAATCTTGCAACAACTCTTTGAGTTGGGCAAGGACTATTATATCAGTCAGTAAACGTGGAGACCCTGAAGGCTAGATTGAGAGTGCCTGCTTTAGGCACTCAATTTATTTGTTGCAACACCTGAAAAAAATAGGTGTTTGGCTCCAGCAGAATGATTCAGATCACTTAAAGCAGGTGCCTACGGAAACTATACAAGCAACACAGAGACAGATGCCTCTGAAGTAGCACCCAAGCTATGTTCACACGTTTCTCCATCAACTGAATGGCGAGCTGTGGGTCCTTTATGAGATAATTTAGTGTGGTTGGATGCAACCACTCAGGCATAGGCACTAGGAAATATTATTCTCACAAGTGTGGCTGGGTAAGTGCTTAATTCAAGGCTCAACAGTGTGCAATCCTGCTTACATGGGAATCAAAATGCAAATTCCTCTCTGAAGGGCAAGCACCTGTGTTGTGGGATAAGTGGGAGGAGGAAGCAAAAGATATTAATGGTTTGAGCACTTACCCACAAAATAGAAAAGTAGACATCTAGGCTGTCCAGCCCAAGGGGGTATGACCCCAGCATTTCCACTTGCCTGGACTAGACCAGGCTACAGGTAAGGCTGAAGTGGAGGCATTGCCTCCTCCTGCTGAAGGTTGATCTCTCAACAACCAGAAGTATAAGATGCAGAAGCTAGAGAGTTTCAGCCCAGTGGAAGGGGAGGTCCTCTGTTTGTAAATGTTCTAATTTAGTGCTCTATCAGATAAATGGCATGAATTGAGTTAGGCCAGGGAACAGACGTTCCCTCATGCCCCAGGCTTAGCTGGCACTTAGGAATGCCTTGGTGTTTCCACTCTGCCAGACTGACTCGTCCCTTTCCTGTATGCTGGTATCCAGGTCCTCCACACTCTGTACTTGTTAGCTGGCCATTGGGGAGACATTTGTTCCATCCAAGAGGAAAGCTGGGCATGGCCAGGACGACAGTGTGCTCCAGGCTCTGCTCCAGGCACAGTGTGGACATGCACCACACAACTTTGGCTCTTTACTTGGTACAATATTGCAATGCTAGCCTGAAGTCCCCAAACCCCATTATCCCTCCTATCACTTCCCAAAGCACAAAGGAAGCAGATGGCTGCAAAAAAGCCCCTATTTTGGCATCTGTATTAGGAGCCTCTTCCCCCAGAAATACCTATAATTGTATCCCATGGCTATAGGGAGATGTTGCCCAGTGGAGATCAGGATCAAGTACTGTGCAGTGTGGATCGGTCTGCCCACTCCAGATGCTCCCAGCTCTCAGATGTGTGAACACAAGCCAGCCTGAAGCAAACAGTTCAGAGGCATAGAGTTTCTTTCTGGTTTGGTCCACAAAATTGGTATAAACATGCCCCAGATTTGTCTTGCTGAGGTGTTCCATACTAGCTCAATATCACCTAGAACTGGTGGGTTTGGTCAGGCCATAACTTAATGAAGTGGGCCCTTTTCAACACCTCGAGAGATATTAGCACTCCTCACCCACTTGTAAGTCATGATGGACTGCCAGGAGCTGTCAATCACTGAACACATGCAAAACCATATGCTTATGTGCTTAAGTTACTCTTAAGTCCAAAACACACTGTCCAGTTTTAAATACACACTCAGTTTCTCTGGGATGTAGCTGCTTCTTCAGATGAAAGGGACTGAGCCATTCCCTGCGACTTAGACACATCCAGTTCGTTCTCACAGGGACTTAAGTTGACTCATGGATGGTATAAATCACATTCACTGACTTCTTCAAACCATGCAGCAGCTCAGAAACAGAGCTGAGAAAAAGACTCAGGAGTCCTGAACCTGGGCTTGAACCTGATTTATTATCACTTTTACCTGCTAGAGGTTTCTTTGATCTCAGCAAGACTATCTTCCGATTAGGGGTAGAGAAGGAGAATTTGGGTTAATGCATCCTGCTCTACTCACTCTGTAACATAAGAGTGGCTCCTATTAGCATTTTAGCAGTTTGTCCTTTTATGCAAGAACTTGCACAGCTGACTTGCTTAAACTTTTAATGGGTACGCTTCTAGTGTGGGAGGAAATGTTAAGCACTGCTTATTGTTACTTAGAATTACACACCCAAATGCCATAGCTCCATCCAGAGTTCCCAGGCATCTAGCTACTTTACTATCTACCACAGCACACTATATCACAAATAAGATCTTTCTTACTGCCTAAAGTAATGTCATGATCCAGTGTAGGAGCCAAAGAATGCTGGGTTTGCAAAATGGGTGCATTGCTTCAGACTGCAATGAATTCTTTTAAGAGAAGATCAGGCAACAACCTTTAATTTCAGTGCAATAGATTTCTCTGCTGTTTTTATTTACTGAGATGTTGTCTCACTAGATCAAATCAATGAAATTACAACAGATCACCCAGCATACTGACAACAGCCAATATCTGCCCAGCATCTCAAAGAGGCATCCCTTTATCAAATGCCTCCAGTTTCTGTCTGCCACATCTCTACTGCTCAGTCTGTTCTGTTGGAAATAGAAAAGTTCAAGTTTTCCAATGTGCTTGGCTGAGACAGAAGCTCTTTTGGGCAGTCATGCAAAGGTGCACGTATTGACTGCCCTGCTAGCAGTAAATTTGGCCCTACTGTGCCAAAGGAGATGTGCTATTGTCCCTGGGTGCACTTCTGGAGGCCACGTGTGAGGCGTACACAGCTCCACCCTTAGCTGAGGTGGGAAACTTGTTCAAAGTGGTTTTGAGGTTTTGTTAAGAAGCAAAACAGGAAATCTGCATGAATCTGGAGTTTAACTATTTTTTAAACTTGTTGCTCTCCCAGAGTTGTTTTTTTTTTAAATAGAAAATAAATAAATATCAGAATGACAAACATTCTGCAACTGATCACGTCCCAGTTCTGGGATAAGCCCAAGGTCTTACTGGTGCAAACTAGACTTCAGGCAGCAAAGAGAACCTGTAGTAGTCCAGCAATTTTTTATTTTCTTTTTTTAAGCAAACCAAGCAACTCAAAGGCTGTGTCAACTTACTTAAGTGCTCTTTATGCCAACTAATCATAGCTGGCACGGAAAACAATGCTGACTATTGCTCCCTCCCCTGCCTACACTAGAGGCAAGGAAGACCAATGACACAGAGCTGAAACAGCAGCTCTGTGGCATATGGAGAGACTCCATATCCTCAGCCCAGCTGCTTGGGATCAGAGGAAGTTGTTGCTCCTAAAAATCAGTGAGAAGGACAACGAACACATCAGCGGGGTGAGGAGCATCAGTGCAAGCCTGCCTGCCCCAGCATGCTGACCCCCATATGCAGTACTGCTACCATTGCTGAGGGCATGTGGTGCCCTTGTCCCTTTTGTCACCAACCTTTGCTCTGATAACAGTGAAAACCGTAAGAGCTGGTTTTATAGCCTTAGTAATGTGAGCCCTCCCCAACCCTGAGAAAGCTATGGTGAAACCATCAAGTTGTCTCAGGAGCCCAGGCATGGGAAAGCCATCACTACTGGCCTTGATGTGGGACCCAATGGCAAAAAACTCCATCACCAAACTACTGCGCTTTGTGGTACATTGCTGATTCATATTCCATGACACTGCTGAGCAAACTCTACCTAGACGTCTCCACAACTGTTTCTAGTGTTATATAATGCTGGGTTTGGGTCAGATTCTGTGATGAGATACACTGTTGTCATTCACAAACAACTGCACTGAGACAAGTGAATTACTGATAGATACAATACAAATTGGTTGAGCTATATCTTGCAATTGGGATCAACCAAACAAGCTCCCCACACAGTTTGCTCCCACTTTATTTAAGCTGCCTGTTTGTGCTGCATAAGGCACCAGCAACGATTTTTGCTGCTGCTCCAGCATCACTCTGACATCAGCACTTTGATTTGATTTTCTGTCACAGATTAAATTTCAACCAGTGACCCACAGCTTGATAGCTTATTAGCAAATCCTTCTAAGCCATCTAGTCCTGCCCTTGCTTGACAGTTAACTTGGCATTGCACATACTCCCAAAGCCTCCTGAAATCAGCACCGCCCTATGTGAAAACTTGGTCACGCTCAGTTCTGCTGCAAGAGCCTATGGGGATCCATGCCCAGCTGCATGTTTTCAATGACAAATCACTAATGATTCCTATTATGAGTCCTTAGGTCTTTGCAAGTCATTGAGGTTGTGTAAAAACTCCTCCATGGACAGTCAAAGCTTTCCTTTCTCACCCTTCCCCTCAGCCCTTGATCTACAGGGGAATTATTCAGACTTCCTTTTCAGTGAAACCTTAAACCAGGACATTCTTACCCCTTTTGTTGTTCATCATCATTATTGTAATCAGGCAGACTAAGGCAGCTGGGATAATGCTCTTCCAGCTTTCTTTTGCTGTGATACATGAATGTAAAACTCTTGGTAGGGAGTGGGAACGTAGAAGCTGCCTCAGATCATGCTCTGCAGGTCACAGACCCCCACTCTCACTTTTGCAGTTGAGTAGGACAGGGCACACATTGTCCTGAGTGTGTTACAATCCCACTTACTGGCAGAAATCTTGAGCTCAGCTTGTCCTATGCCCAGCTTTGAGTCACATTGACCAGCAGGTTAATAGTGAAGATACAGCCATTGCTTTGTTCTACTTTGTCCATGCCACCCGAACAGACCTCTTGCCTTTTACCTAGATTATCAGTGCCTTTGAGTAAGAAATTATATAGTGTATAGTCCAGAGCTATAGCACACACTTCTCCTTCTACTCTTCTTAAACTGCCACCTATACAAGTATCCAGGCTGCGCACTGTCAAAATCTTAACCAACCCTCTTCCTCCAAGCTAAGAAAATCTCTACAAATACTGAACCGAGGCTGTTTTCGGCACCTGGCAGGTAGAGCACAGATGCAAGGAGTCCAACATGCCCCCACTGAAGCCATGGATAGGTCTTCCCAGCCCCACACTCCTGTTTCGTCTCGACAGATACTTCACTCCAGAAGTCAAGCTCACCGATTTCAATGGGATGATGCTTGATTTACATCGGGCAGAGACAAGAATCCGGCCGTGATTCTTTACTGCCTTTTAAAGCCAGGAACTCAGCAGAAGCCAATTGTGTCTGACGCGAAGCTGCTGCACACCCAACGTGGAATCTGCACAACTCCATAAACCAGCAGTGGTCTAAATAAAAACTTCAAACAAGACGTTCTGGCATTGGCCAGAAAGAGGGAAGATAAATAGCTGGGAACCGCCAAGTTGTGAAGGAAGATCTGCTTGACTGTTGGACAGAGAGCAAAGTAAGAGGCAGAAATTAGGCAGGGTGCTAGGAGGCTTGTAACACTCCCAAAAAGCAAAGGGGTCACAGCATTTAATTTGATTAATTCATCGCTGGTCCAAAAGACTTTGTACTGAGCCTCAGGCAGTGTAATAAACATACAGTCATTAAGAGAGGAAATAAAAGATTGTTTGGGTGGTAAATACTCCAGCTCCCTCTCCCACTCCAGCTTCCCTCTTGTTTCTTCTCTCCTTGGTCAGTGCAAACATTGGAAGCAACACAGTAAGCAAGTGGTAGCATTAAAATAACAACAACAAAGCTCACTGTATTTCCAACGCCTTGGTCAAAACACTTTCAAGGAAAGCTTTATCTTGCTTTCCTCATAATTTTTATTTTCCCTGAAAAGCCCATTCCTCTAGGAAATACCATGGGCAGAACGGAGCAATAGTCATGCTAGCTTGGCCTCCTTTCCCCAGGACCGGCAGAAGACTTAGTGGAAAACAACAAGAAGGACATTTATCTTATGGGGGCCAGATAATGCTTTTGGAGGTAATTTTGGTAGTTTTGGTTATACTCCTAAGCATCTAGGGGCCCAAACAGCTGTTTTGATGAATGTAATTGTATTTACAAATAATGGTATTTTGTAAAGCTCCGATGCTAAGTTTTATGGGCCAGATGGTACAAACACTTACCCCGTAACTATACAGTGCCTGTACCTCACCACAGGACCCAGGGGGAGGGCAGAACCCCCCCAATAACACTGGGGCTGGAAAACTTCTGCAGCTGCTTGAAGCTATATATGAGCCTGGGTTGTATGAAGAAACCACAGCAGAGGCAGAGCTGGGGAAAGGGAGGCTGACTAATACTACATACATCCTCAGTGAGTGAAGTTCATGTCTGGCTCTTCTCCCATCCACTTCAAACACTGCCACTGCTCCCACGCTCCATTCATTGGGTATCGAAGTGTATCAGAGCTCACCATGGCTCTGTAGAGCAGCAAACTGCTTTTATCCCCTTTTCCTAGACAGATGCTGAGGTTTACTGCCATTTAGGAACTTTTCTGCAGTTGCATGAGAAAACTATGATATAGAAGATAGGTCTCCAAACTCTAGACCATACTTCAGCCTGCCTCTGTGTCTGTGCACACAATGCCATATGACACCTGGGTCCTCTTGAGTCATATGTCACTACTGAAGAAAGCAAGGTGGCTTATACGTGTGTTTGAATTGATGCTATCTAATGAACTTCATTCATCTCCTGATTGTCACTTCTCCTCCCTTGTTCCAGTATGTGAAGGTGCATCCATGAGTATATATGCAAGACCGAGCCAGTATAGGCATTCATTTTATGTCTCTAATCTGGTCAGATCAGAAAATGTTCCTCAAATATCGTATTGGACCACAGTTTCCCCTATTACTGAAATAATGTGTTCACTGCTGAATGAACCTACTCTGTGATTCTGGAGCTATAAATATATATATTTTTTTGTGGAAATTATTATACAAAAATCAGCAAAGTTTGGTTACTAAGGCAGTTGGCTAACCCTATTTGCCTGCATCTTCCACAGACTCTCAGAAGAACAAATATAATTACCCACTACTGAAATACAGATTTTTTCTCGGTGTAAACCTGTAGCTGATTAAGGCTTCATGGTAATAGTCCAGAACTGCATATGCTGTTTCTTAAAAAAACCCCCCAAACATCACCCCCCTTCAAACCAAAACAAAACTCATGGTGGCTTTGCCAGTATTTCACCATGTTTGTTTTTGTTCATAGCAAGTCCTGTTTTAAATCACAGTAATGCATTTCACTTCTGAGAGAGGACGAACCAGAGATTTATTCAGTCCTGTGTGGCAATGGCCCATTCCAGCAGGAAACTGAGCCATGGAGGGGAGTTTTGTCAGGGAAGAAATCTCATCTGGATAAATGACACTCCTCAGCAGAGCACGGTTACTTATATGTGTGTTTGTACTGACATCAGATGAATGCTGTTCATTCAATTGTCACTTCTTTTCCCTTCCTCCTACTCTCCCTTTGGAAGATTTAATCACCCAATGTAAGACTTTTTAAGAGCAATAAGGGCACTTTTAAGATAAACACGCTGGAAAATAACTTTAAATAAGTACAACATACAGTTGTGCATTTAATAATCCTGACTTGCATAGGTACGCATACATGACAGTCCCTCTTCTCCCACTCATGTCATACACATAGGGTCAAACACTATCCATTGTGTGATGCCCATCCTCCATCTAAAGCTGATACTGATTCCTTCAGAGTTAAACCAGCACCATACAGACTAGCTGAGGAGGAAAGGTCAAATCAGAAGAAATTCAGCTGGTAGCACTGCTGGATGTTGAGGGAGGAAATCGTGGGGGGGGCTTGTAGGTAAGTTAAGCATTAATTTGTAAAGCATGTTTGTCATGCTAACTATCCAGCATTTGGAGACTGATGATTACTACCTTCCTAATAGCTGCATATGATTAACTTTATATTCCTGTAAATTTACTGTGCATGGCGTCTGTGCTACATCTGATGAAATCCATGTACTTATTAGCTGATCTTTGAGCCATGATGCCCAATATGCAAGCAAGGCAATCTTTGCTTGTATAATCATTGTTTTTCTAAAAAAAAAGGCAGAAATACTGTGAGCGTAAAGTAGCATAGACCTTGATTAGTCTCACTACAAAGAAAAGCAGAAATACAGTCCTGCATATAGTGACTTTTGACCTCTGCTTCACCCCCAGCTACATCCTGGCCTGAAATGGTTGTAACTAGGACATAATAAGACAGGTCATATAAACAAATTGCTGTCTTATCTATGCGCCTTAAAATGTTAAATGCGCTTTTCCTCATTTGCCCACCTAAAGAAATAGTAAAGAGGTAACCATTCCTGCTTTTTTCCAAGGCACAAGGTATGCCATCAAGACTGCTCATCAGCAATGCAAGTCCCTTCTTCAGCATGACACATGAAATTGAAGCAGGCAGAGAAGGAGGTGTGGAGTTTGCTATGAGGACCTCTTTAAAATACAGCTCTGCTCTCAGTCTCCCCAGCCCAGCTGTGGCACCAATCTGTGGCCTTTCTCTGGGTCCCTCACCTGGGGCTTTAGGAACTACTGGAGTGCAGATGAAAGGATCAGCCATCCAGCTGTGCGCAGTGCCTCAGGTCACAGAGTGCCAGAGGAACCCCAACAACGATTTGCAAATGCATGAGGTATACCTCTGGCCACGGGGAGTGGAAGGAGGGAGTCAACTGAGTCAATGTTTAGTACACACAACTTGAAAGTTCAGTTTAGGATGTGCCCAAGTGACAGTATGACTGTGGCAAGGCAGGATCTGAAACACTTCTGCTGTATCCTTGCCTGTAGGCCAGATTAATACCACTGGACCAGTATTCTGCATCAGCCAAACAGGAAAGCAGGGTTTAAATTAGTTTTGATCAACTAGTCTTTCTAAATGCAGGAGGGTTAGGTGAGCACAAGGTATCTTGGAAAAATAGCAATTTCAGAAAAATGCAGCAGGAAGCAACAGGTCATGGGGGGTGGATGGGAAGGAAGGTGGGAAGAGTTATTAGTGTTTATGGAAAGAAATCCATTTTCTCTGGAATGATGGTGGAGAAACAGGCAGTGCACTGGGAGAATAGCCATAAGCATTAACAGTGCATGTTTACCCCCAAGACGTCCCAAGAGATATAAAATGAGCCAAAGCTCACAAGGTACCTACTAATGAATGGCCAGTGATAGTCCAAGCTGATGTTTGCTGTGGCCAGCCAAGGTGGCTGGTGGCACTCCCTCAATAGGACCCTTCAGTCTTGGTACAGATTTCTTGTGCCAGGACTGCAACCAGCTCCTCCAGAAAGTAAGAAGGACAACTCCTCCCTTGACATCCAAATCTTGCTAGATCATAAAATCAAACATAGGCTGTAGGGTTATATGGCAGGACCATATGCATGACCATTACCTAGCACCAGGGAACACTGAATTTTCAGAAATGGCTAAGTGCTGTCACAACACAGATAATAATAATAAAAATAACAATACAATGGCACCTTCACCAACACACTACGCTAAAACAAACAGCAAATCCTGAATGCAAAAGAGCACCAAACGGTTCTCTCATCACTCTTATCAGAGATATCTCTACTGAGCATGGGTGGGTTTTGCTCCATATTTAATCTCTGGCAAAGTACAGTGAAATTGCAAATGGCATTACTGAGCGTGCCAAAATGCCCATACAGTAAGGATAACACTGAAGTTGTGATATAAATCTATTTTCAACTTTCATCTGAATATTCAGAATGTCTCCTCTTGTCTCTGTTATATATTACTTTTATATTGTGAAAGATGACAAATACCGAATGGCAAGAGCAATCAGACTATGGAAATTGCCTCCTGGGACAGAGCTATATGTTCTCACAGGGCTTTTTTCTTTTCTATTACCTTTTATTTTTATGATTAGTCAGTCACTGTTTAGCCACCTCAGGGAAATGCAAGGTGAATTAGGAGAAAGAAGGTCAAGGTTATCATGGAAAAGTTTAATTCCTCCTCAGTGGGAACTGGTTAATAGCTATGGCTAAACTCAAGTGTGGACCTCTGTTGGGAATCCCAGTGAAGGCCAAAGGCAGAGAGGAAAAAAAGCTGTAGTGAGATGTTAGACAGTCATAAGCAGACAGATGTTCCTAGGCTTTAATGAGCAGTCTTGGCTCCAGGCCTTTCTTGGCAGAGCTCTTTAGTTTTAGTGTTTTTCCTTGTAGTGCAAGGTATGGCTCTGGTTAGCTGGCTCCGCTTAGCTAACTGCTGATGATTTTTCCATCTAAATAATAGCTTGACAATGAAGAAACCAGTCCATAATCTATGACTTGATGGATTAGGTCACGGGGAGTGATGTGCAGTTGTAATTATGCAAAGTAAAAATAAATAAAAATACTAATTTTAGTTTAAATGAGAACCAGTTTTAAAAGCTTGAACAGCAAATCTGGTGGACGTCCTACTGCAAGTTCTACTGCAAGTTCTACCACATGTTCTACCGCTCCATCTTAAATTTTTATCGTCATGGTCAATAAGCTAAAGAAAAATAACATGAAATTAACTTTTTCTTTACCAATTCTATTTCCAAGCCAGCCTGGTGGGGATCATGCCCCTACTTTAGAAACTCATTTGGGTTCAGCAGTGCTGAGAATTTTCTCTTGACAATTTGCTATGCTTAAGTGAAATATATTAAATTGGAATGTACAGGTTTAGCAAACACCTTCTGTTCAGGAAGCAAAAAGGCTATAAATCCAACTGTTATCAAACTGTGAAATCAGTAACTTCCACAAAAACCAGAAATAGCCTTGTTAAAAATTTTGAAGACTTTTAACTCTTGTCTGCTAGGACACAACTTCCTTAATGCAACAGCCACTGCAGCACTTGGTGGAGAATAATTTTGTTCTTTGTCAGGCATGTAACAACGCTGCTCTAACCAGTGACTGAATTCAGTCTCTTCTCCAATATTTCTGAGTGTCTCATTTCTGGATGTCACAGTTGGTCTGATATAATGTGACATCATGAATGGGAATGTTCATGTGATAAGCTCTCATTTTAGACTGCTCTTCATTGCTACAATCCAGATCCTGGTCTCAGTGATGGAAATGGAAATGTCTAGGTGGTTTAAGCATGAGCAGTCTTTGGAACTTAATGAGTTACAAGTCAATAAAAAACTTAAGAGCCTTACATTAGCAGGTTATAGAAATTCTCTACTCCCTCTGTGTTCTCAGCTGATTCCCTTTTCATTTTGGAGGCTACAAATTACGTTTCTTTGAAGCTCTTTTTTAGCACATCAGAATCTCATCCACCACTGGTTGGTTCAGTAAAGCTCACCCTTTCCAGAATCGAGTGTGAAATCTGCTTTATGATAAATATCTGATGGTGCAGGAGCTTTGGGCTTCCTCCCAAGCTAAATTCATTTATATTGCAGCAAAACACCTGCCTCTATGTCATCACGAAAGCAGCTCCCTATTGTAAAGTACAACTCAGGCTCTCAGACAAGATTCAGATTCCTTTTCTCCCTGCCTCTGCAGGAGAGGAACAGATGTCCTTAGCAGCCAAAAGGAGCTTCCTCCCTTTTCATCTACCCAGATTATATTTCCAAGTCATGAGTCCTAAAGCTCTTCAGAGTCAATCGGCTAGGGTTTATTGTTTCCATGACACCAGTCCCTTCCCACAGCCACTCAATGCTCGGGATAATTACTTTACACAACACCTGCTAACTGGAACTGACATATTTATGCCAGGATCGTACCCAGGGTCTCCATATATTCAGTCCAGCTATCACCATGATGGGTCCTTCTGGATCAGCAGTATACTACACCAGTCATGGGACACTGACCCAGCTCCACAACTTCCCACACGTCTGGTCCACCCCATCAACAAATGGCTTTTGTATGCATTATGCCAGAGCAGAGACTCTCTGCTCAGTGCCGTGGCTGTTCTCACAAAGGCTGGGCAATGACTACCACCCTGTGATGTTAGACACCAATAATGGATGCCTACCTTGCCAACAGGTATTATAATTGCTGCTGTTGCAGAATGCAATGGTGAGATTTTTGGAGGAAGTGCAACAAACTATGAGAGATAGGCAAAGGCAGGACAAATATTTATAAAAATGCTGTGTAACAACTCAAAGACTTTTAAAGGTTTTGGCTTAATGCATGGCTGACTTTCTTGTTGATGTCCCAAAAGTTTGGATGCAGAATGGGAGTCAATTACGAAAAGCCAGAGAAGTTATTGACTCATAAACATAATTGCTGTAAAGGGCATGTACCTCTTTGTTCAGCATTGAAATATAAATGCAGTAAGGTAAAATAGAATAAAGCAGAGCTTACCTGAAGAGGCTGAAGAATCATAAGTACTTCTGTCCTTCCTATTCGTCCTGAAGGGCTGAATGTCCTTTTCCCTGTAAGTTCCAAACCCTTCAAAGCTTCTTCTTTTATTCCCACTTGTATCGTTGTCCCGCTTCTCACCCGAGGAATTCATTTCACCAAACATGTCCAGGGAGTCTGACCTTCCATTACTCTCAGTATTACCAGAGTATCTCTTTGTGCAAGAGTCAATGGGATCATTGCTTGAGTCACTTTTATCTTTACTCTGTGTCCACTGCTGGGCATCAGAAAGTGATAACGTAGACAGCGTATCCACTTCAAAGTTACTCTTTGAGCCTTTGTGTCCGGTTTCACAATGCTGGTGCTTCTGCTTCTCCTTATGCTTGCTTTTCTCATTGAGCAAGGAGAGATCTTTATCTGAGCCACTTAGCCTTTCGTTGATCGCATGGCTGGAGAAGCCAGTGGACTTGCTAGCAAAGAGACCACTTAGATCTTCATGTGTCCCCAATATCCGCTCATCCTTATGCTTGTGCTTATGTTTGTGTTTCCTTTTGTGAAGCCGGCCACTTGAAAGGCTTGTTCCTCCAACCTTTGGAGGGGCCAAAGAGGACTGCATGTCTCCAAGGCCCATTCCCACAGGTGTTTGTAGGTGCACTCCGTGTTTCGCTTTATGCTTGGCAGTAGTGGACATCTTCATATGAGAGCTTGCGTGGAATTGTGGTGGGGGCACGGTAGGTCTCATAAATGGGGAAGCCGCTCCGAGCGTGTGAGACAGGTACAAAGGAGCTGGATACTGACCATAGTAACCAAGATTCATCATAGGCATTGATGTGTAAGGCATTCCATAGGGTGCATAGTAACTCCCACTGGGAATAGGGTAACCGAACCCTTGTAAAAAAGGCACCTTTGTCATGGTGTCATTGGTTTTGGCAGGTCTACCGCGCTTCTTCTTAGACTTCATGTCAGAGGTCCTCCGAAGATAGAGCAATGGGTCATACTGGATATATGGCACAGGGTAGTAGTGATCAAAATTAATCCTGAAGATGCTGGGATATGGATTTTCATGATAAAATGTGTAACTTCTATGGGAAATCCTGAACACTTGAAATTTATTGATGAGTTCCTCAAGGTCTGCCAGAAACTGGAGGTCATCTCTGTTCTGCAGGCTTTTCCTTTTCCTCTTGTGCTTTGGCTTTTTAATACTCTCATGAGAGAGAAAGTTATCCACAATGAGATGTTTCTGCCGGTGACCATGCCTGTTCTTTGTGCTGGTGTCAGATGGGATAGCCTCTGGATTGTCCAGGGTGCAGAAATCAAAGGAGTATCTCCGGCGGGATTCTGAGCTTTTCTCGGCTTGGTCAGAAGTGCTGTTGTTGTCTGTACCTATCCCACTGTCGCTCGGTATAGTTTCCTCGCTGTGAGACTCACTCACCGGTGACAGCGTGACTTCTTTCAGAGAACCTATTTCACAGAGGTGGGAAGGTGAATTAGCCATTAACCTGGGTGGAGACAGCTTCCAAGTTCCACTGTGCATTCCCTTCTGGGTTTTTGTAGGAAGAGCACTGATAGGTTGAAGATTTGGCATAGTTTTTAACTCTGAAAAATTTGTTTCAGTGCTTGCAGGGCTAAGGTTGCCGTTAGTCCCCACTAACTGTGCCGAAAGCGGATGAATAGCTGCTGGTGACGATGCCACAAGTGACTGCAGGTTGGAAGGCACTGCTGGGTTTTCTGGCTGGCTGGAAACAGGCCTTGAGTGCTTGATGGCTGTCTTAGGTTCTTCTGGCTGAGGCTGCAGCTCTGCTCTTGGCTTTCTGCCCCGTTTTTTACCGATGTAGATAGTCCCTCTCTTGCTGACATTGATCTGCTTCCCTAGTCTGGCATCAATGGTGGTTGGCCCAGCACTAGATGGTGGCTGGACTTTTGCTTTCAGAGCTATGCTGCTCGAGCAGGAGGACAAGATCTGATTGAGAATGTTCTTCCTCTTGAGGGTCTTCATTTTATTAATGGTCTTGATGGTCTTTTTATCCAAGACCCCAAGCTTCCCGACCTTTTTGTGAAACTTGAGTTCACTGATGGACTTGTCCTCTCCCGGGACCATCTGGGCCAACTTGGCCAGATTCCGTCTCCTCTTCCTTTTCTTTGTTCCTGGAAATTCACGATTGATTGGACTCACTGGGCTGGTGGATGTTCCCTCATGAATGGTTTCAACAGTGAGCAAAGGCTGTTTCTTTGGTCGTCCTCTTTTTTTCTTGACAGGTGTGATCACAGTAAGACTGTCTGTATTGGTATACAGAGGGCTGGATGGTGTGATGGGATAGGCTGAAGGAGGCTCCACCATCAGCTTCTCAGATGTTGTCATGGAGGTCTCCCGAAGGATAGATTTAGGTTTGCTACAGGTCCATCGCCGCTTAGCTGCATGTTTAGGGTGCTGGACCTCAGATAATTTGCCAGCTGTGGGAAGATCAGTGGGTAGGAGAGTTGATGTCACAGCTACAGGTTTTCTGAGTCTGGTGGCACTGTTGGGGGAAGCTTTGTCAGTGAGCATACTGCTGTCGATAGGTATTAAGGGGGACTCATTTTCAATCACTTTTCCTGGCTTTGTGGCTCGAATATCTTTTTTACTCCCCTCTGGTTGAGAGTTAGTCCTGTTTGCTACTTCACTGCTTATAGCAAGTCCAGAAGGCAGGCTTTTCTCCTGGATAGTTTTCTCTATGGAAGATTTTGTGGATTGCCTTTTTTTCCTTTTGTGGCCAGACGTATCTGTTGTCGGAGACTTTATTGGGATAGTAATTCGCACGTGACTGGTGTCGCTTTCACAACTGCTAGCAGAAGTGGGATTCTGCTTCAAGGGTGATATATCCAATACACTGTCCATTGAGTAAGACTCCTTTTTCCCTTCCATGCTGTCATGGGATTTGCTGTCAAATGCTTTCTGAGCACTCTTCACCCATTCAATGTCTGCGGTTTGGATAGTTTGACTTATCAAGTCCTTTTTGCTGGACTTCTTCTTTGCACTCCCAGCGGGTTGATCGGGGGCCTCCAGCTGCACACCTCCATCTTGGTCACCAAGAGGCAAAAGCCCGTTGCACTCAGAAGCGCTGCTTGGCTGGGCGGCTGTGCTGATGTTGTTGGGTGATGGGACTGCACTGCAAATGGCAAGCTCTTTACTACTCGTCGACAGCTGCCCCCATGTGCTGCCGGCGCAGGACTTCTTTGCTTGGGATTTGCTGAAGGAAACTCCTGGCTCTGGAGCGGGCACCTTGGTGGCACTAACAGCTTCTCGACTGGGTTCTGTGTTGATGAAACAACTTTGAGAAGTGGATCCAGTATCGGAGCTTGCTGACCAGTCAAGATGGTGCTGGTTGCTGCTTTTTTGCTGGTGCTTTGATTTTAAGGTGTCACCGGTGAACTCTTGTTGGAGGCCTGGATCATAGTGCAGAGCAGAAAGTTTTTGTGGCCGGTCGTAAACCTGGAAGGCAGAAGAAAATAAATAGAAAACAAAATCAATTTATCCGTCCATTCATAACCCCTGGTTGCAGCTTTTTATTTGTAGAGTGAATGACAGCTCTTCTTAACCAATGTCCTTGTAAGGGTTAGGAGCCTTTATAAAGTCTTCTTATACTTGAGCTAAATTTGCATTTAGATTCATGATCTGTAAATAAGTTTTGTTTTGTTTTCCCACTCTAAAAACAATGGAAATACTTCTATAAATGCTAAATTGCTGAGGAAACATATTCTATTGATTTTAAATTTAAAACACAAGTAAAATATTCCCTTTCAATGGATGAATGGTGCAATTCAGCCTCCTGGTGAGAATCCCTTTTTCCTAAAAAATAATCCCTCACAGAACTTGATGCTCAACAACAGCAATTAAGCTCGTTGTAAACAAGAAAAAGGCAAAATTACATTGGAAGTTGTAACAAACAAGAGGAAAACCCATGGGTCCACTTCCCTATGAAGCCAGAATCTGCAAAGATTTACTTGCTTAAATTTCCACATAGAAGTCATCCCCACAAACTTAGTGCTTAAAATCATATGCATAGCATCAAGTATGCGAGGCACACTTGGCAGGTTCAAGATTTGTATTACTCCCTTTCCATTTTAATAATCTGCTATTTCCAGTGTTCGCAAGAGATATTTTCAATACGATTTCTAATCCAACAGCAGCTCTTCAAATCGCAGAGTTTACAGTAAGGGCAGAATTATGCTGAAGACTGTTACAGGGCAAAAGAAAGTCTGATTTTTTTTTTCTTGGTGGACATCTTTTAGGTAAAGAAATGAAGTTTATTACATTTGTAAGCTTTTGAAAAGTCTTTGAAAGCAAAAAAAAAAGTTGTGGGTTGTTTTTTTTTTTTTTTACTTTCACTAACTGACCTCTTCTAGCCTTTTGTTTTCTCCTATTACACTTAGGATCTTTTTTGTAAAGCTCTGGATCAAACTGTGCAACTGATTTCATACACCCAGTACAGGAAAAAACTGTTCTTAGCAAACTGTAATGACACCATTCCGAATGCCAAATAAATGATGAGACTTAAAATAAATGTGTAACCAAGAAAAGAACAATATAAAACAACTGCTAAGTGCCTCGTGTTTCTGCAAACACCCTGTTACAACTAAGTAAGTAGTAATCTTAAGTTTCTATCAGTAACGTCACATTAGATCCCCATTCGGGGTGTTTGCACCAGAAGTTTTGGGGCAAGGAGGCTGTCAGCATAAGAGGGTTTTGAGCTGGGAAATGAGTTTTCCCCAGTTCTGAGCAAATTCTGAGGGACTTGAAAAGTGCTAAACAACCCCAAGCCCATAGTGCATTATTTAGTGACCATTAAACATACATGTTATTGGCAAATTGATGTTGAGATATCCTTCATGTACATATAAAAATGGGCATGTGCCTTTTCTGGAATAGGCAATAACGATGAAGCTGTTTTGGTGTATCGTCTGAGGAGTAATCAGGGACTCTTAAATCCTGTGGATAGTTCAGCTGTCGTGCACATGGACCAGCCATGCTCAGGGAAAGCAGAGATTTCCAGGAATTGTGGAGTGAGAAAATGAAAGCACGCAGCTGCGGTGGAGCTGCAGATGTCGCGGGCGAGTGACACCCGGTTTCTTCAGCCTGAGAAAAGAGCCGAAAGCATAAACAGCCCTCAGGGGAATGAATCAGTTCCTCCTCCTCCTCCTCCTCGCAGCGGCCTCCCGTGCGCGAGCCACACAGCACGCAGAAGCCATGACCCACGCTGCTGATGCCCTCCTTTGGAAAAGGGAGCCCACCTGCATCCACGTCCTTGGGATGAGGCCAGGGAGGGGTCAAAAGGAGATCAGCAGCAGTGGCACTGAAGTTTGATAGTTTGCTTTTACTTTAATTTTTTTTTTTTTTTTTAAATTGATCACAAAGCTCCTGAGCTTTATTTTACCTCAGCCTTTCAGGGCTTCTCCTGCCCCAAGGCCATCAGACTGGGTGCACTGTCAGGTGGGCATGAGAAGGTATGTGGGAGGTAGTCATCCCCTTGTAAGGTCCCAGCGGGCTGAAGGCGGCTGTCCTCCACCCAAGCCTCACATGAAACATCATCTTCCTGAGGTACCATGATCTGACTTGGAAAAGCCCTGGAAGTGATGGGCAAAGGCCTCTCTTGGCTCCCAGGACCTGCACCAAGGCAGGGCCAGGCTGTTTCTACACAGATCCTGGCCTTACAGCTGCAAGGAAAGCAACTCCTTCTCCTTACACCCACATTATTTCCAAAATGCTGAGCTGTGAAACTAAATGACCTGAAAAATTTCATTTGGAAGGGGAAAGGGGGAAAAAAAAAAAAAAAAAAAAAAAAAAAAAGAGGGTTACAGCAGTGAGTGAAAACATCACACACTGACAACACACTGATCCCCCCAAGCCCACCACACACACAGAGATCACTAGTTTAAAAGGAAAATCACTAGTTTAAAAGAGCAATAATCTCTGATCTACATTTTAAGGCAGTTAAGGGCTCAGAACTGAGAGGCCAGCTATATATCAGCGATGAATGCTGATATATCGCTTGGCTCCTCCAGCCTCATTTCCTCGGCCAGCACATTATAAAATGATGATACAACTTCCAACATATCCCTAATGATAGCCTTGTCATTACTCCAGCACCGCAGGCCACCACAACATCTATCTTACAAATCATGAGAAAGATATGCCTATGTCATCAAAGGTGCCAACTCTGGAGGCATTTAATCACATGGATAAGCACTCCAATTTCAACAGGCCTTCAAAAAATGACCACTCTGCAGGATCAGGGGACTCCATTTCCTAAGCAGGATGTCAAAACTATATATTTGCCCGAGCACATAACAGTCCACTGGGTTTCCTCATGCAGCTTCTTCCAGCATAACATTTACTATTCACTCTCCCTTGCCAGGCACATCCATATCACACCAAAATAATTCCTCTGCAGCGCAGAAACCAGAGCTCGTTTGGCTGCAGCAGGTTGGGTTTCAGTGGCTGCAATGGATATGTGGGGACTGTTTACCTAAAAACCACTGCTAAATCAGTCGAAAATAATGCAGCCAAGTGTATTTTATTCCCCATGTATCCATCTGGGTTGCTGTCTGATCCCATTGGCCCTAATGTTTAGGCTTCAATTTTCCCTGCTGGGCGAGCACCGCCCTAAGAAGCCAACAAGCCCCAGCTCAGCTAACCTAAGCCTCTGCAGAGATAGTGGAGGATACCAGGGCTGTCAGTAGGATGAAGGCAAACAGGGCTCTTCAGAAGCCTGTATCGTGATGCCTTTCACTCAAAATAATTTATCTTTTTGTCAGTAACCGTGCAATATACTGCAGCTCCATAGTTTTTGGTAAGGGGCTGTTGACTTTAACAGAGTTCCTATGGCAGCATGGCCAAGATTGGCATCAAGAATAGTGGACTTTTTCATGAAAACAGAAAGATATACCTTTATTTACTTCTTGCTTTATAAGACTCTCAAAATACTTCAAATTTCAGCACCTGTCTCTAATTGTAGTTTGCCTTTTCATTAAATGGGATTTTCTTCAGCAGCTAGCTATTCTGCACTGGGATTCTGCTCCTGCTTCTTTTTTGAAAGTAGAAGCCTAACTTAACCCATGCTATTTTATCACATCTCACCAGACTTGGTCAATATTTCTCTTGATATTCAGCTTACTGGATGTGCTTAGTGGGTAATAATGCCATCTGTCCTTTAAAGGAAATAAAATACACATAAAGAAGCTAATAGTTTTCATAACTGCAAAGAAGTTTCAGCAATGTGATCTAGCACATGCTAAACTTTAGACTAAAGAATAAAGTCTGAAACCTTTTATTAGTAGTATACAATTTTAATGCCAAACTCGTGAGTTTCAGTCCTCAGCTTTGGTAACGGTGGGTAGACCTATGAGCAGGACACATCCCATATACTAGCAACTGAGGAGCACTGGCCAGATAGCAGGGGAGGCAGGACTGTGTGTTTACACCTGCCTTGCCAGACCCGTGCAATGCTGCACCTGCAGAGGTGGTTACTCCTTTTAACAATTTTATTTTGGCATGCAGCTCTTGCAACTGAAGGGATGAGACTGTATCAGTCACATGATGAGTGGCACCCTACTCAGCATGCAGTACCCAGCAGCAGAATCCATCCCTCAGGGACTCTTTTCATTTAACTACTGGATATCTCACTGCCTTCCTATTCCCTCGCCTGAGCTTCTCTCAAAATCCACATGCTATTTCCATTCCCAAAGCAAAAAGTGGGAGGACATGCCAGCAACTAAATCAAGAGCTTAGTAAAATAACAATAGTAGTAATAATAATAGCCAAATAAAAATGAATATAACTAAAAAGAATTATAAAAATGATAAAATGCAAAATTAGAGAAATCCACCACCTGAAAAAAATCTGAATGTGTACAGGGGATGGTTCCCCCCTGCTCCAAACACACCTTTTTGTGGAGGTAACATACATACAGCTTGTCAAGAATCTGGCTTGCAAATCAAAGTTAATACTACAACGCCCCCTCTTTAAATCATTTGCAGATCCATCTGTGTAATGGCTCCTCAAGTGTAATTCCCTATTAAGAGGCTTTATCTGGAGAGATAAGCAGCTGGTTCCCATGTCACTAATTGCTGTCTGCTGTGATTTTAAAACATCTGCACCATTGTGCTCTTCATTTTCATATTCTAATCACCCTGAAACTTGAAAAAGGTACATCATTGATTGTTTCTGTGGGTTAATTAGTACACAGTCTCCTTGTAGAGACAATTTAAAGGCAGTCAGAACCTCAATCAGCAAGTTTGTTTTAAAAATTAATAACATCGGGAGCGTCTGTGGGGATTGGCATCCACAGTGACACATCAGAGTGTGCTCTGGGGACATACCATCCTTTGTTATCTTCTTCGTAGGCTGGAAATAAAACTGAAAAAAAAAGAAAAGAAAAGAAAAAGAGGAAAGGCTTTCGTCAATGAATAATGTCACTTAGAATCAGAGTCTTGGGAAGTGCTTGCTTTTATATCAAGGCCACCCCTGCCTCTCCAGAGAGAATGAATCTCATCAAAACACTGTATAATACCTCTGTGTGGTCTAGGAACTTGTAAGCCATTTTTGGTAGCAATTTTGGCATCTGGGTGCTGGCACCTCATTGCAAATCCATGGGGTGAAGCTGTGACTGCTTGGACACATGGGGACATTTGCTTTGCTTGCCACCTGGGTTGGCTAGAAGCTGTGTCACCAGGTGTTGTCTCCAAGCCATACTGAGAAGGATATTAGCTCAGGCATAGCACTCTGCTATGGCAGCAATACCGCATGCAAAGTGGACCGTCCTTGTAACCAGCCAGCTCAGAGCAAAGGCAGGCCTGAATTCGTACCTACTTTAACTTAAGCTTATACTCGAAAGTACTCCAGACAATGCTGCTAATAGACCTTTGGTGCCTACCAAAAGGTCAGCCTGAGATTTTCAAGACTGAATTAATAAATCTGGTGGTACTGAGGTTAAGTGTAAACTGCAACAGGCACCTGCCTTCTGAAGAATCATGTTCTGTTTCGGTCCTTCACAAGGAACTCCTAAAAACTGGAGAAACCCCAGGTGATTTGTCCCTCTTGGAAAAGCTTCCTCTTCAGTTTCTGCTTCCTAGACATGCATGAAAACATGTAACTGGAGAAGAAAACCCTTCAAAAGGAAGAAAAAAGCCTGAGATTTCTAGCTCCAACACAGGAATAAATAATCCTGGCTCAGCTCACACTTTTGCTCAAAATTGAGCATTTCCTCTTGTGTCCCAACGGGACAGATGCAGACTGCTCACTTGAAGGCTCTAATGAGAACTACAGGTTAGAGATATTTCATGTATTTTGGTGAGCGCACTGAGCCTTCCTGGGGTAGCATTACTCTGTAATTAAAAGACGCCAAGCAGAAGAGACACCAGGTTCAGGGGAACTTAACTCTGGCCTGATGACTTACAGGTTGAGCAGTCATTGACATGAAATGTGATCAATTTATAGGAGGCACCTGTGATAAAGTCAGGTTAGTTCATAATAGCAAGTGTCTGAAATGCTTTCAGGAAGTCCTTTAGGTTCTTGACGACTCTAACTGGGGAGGAGGGATCACCAACTGGTGTATGACATTTGTTGGAAGTGCAAACAGCACTAATGTTTTCTGAGACACCCCACTGAATCTGGTTCAGAACTGATGTAGGGATTTTAATTCCAATTAAAATACTAACTGTAAACACGTTAGCAGGCATTAACATAAAATTCATCATTATCATCCCAAACAAGGGTGATTTCCCAGAGCAGTTTGTCAAATTTATCACTCCCAGAGTTTACTCCTTCCCCAGCTCCCTGATTCTTCAACAAATAGCACAAAGCCCAAACACCACCACATTCACAGGAGTGAGGATTGTTTGTTAGACATCGAAAGAGTGGCAGGAATTAACACGAAGCTGCAGGGGAAGTACTTGAGAGCAAGACACAGCATGGGGTGGGAGTGGGTTAATTAAAAGCAAAGCATCACCTATTTGTGTCCATTCACCAAACACAAACATCACAGACTGTGGTGCAGTCTAGGCAAATCTAGGAGGATCTTCACTGAAGCTGCTGGAGGTCCTTCCAGATTTGCGCTCCCATTGCTATGTAGTTTTGTCCCTGAGATATTTGTGTAATCATGTCAATACAGAGGAACTGAACTTCAGGCTTTTGCATTATAATTGGTTTGAGAATACCTATCTAAAGCACTTATCCTTAAAGAAAAGACAAAGCAATGCACAGAGATTACTGATGGGTCCAAAGATGCTCATGCAGTTGCAAATCGTAATTTTTCATGCATTCCTGGTAAAGCATCATGATTTGCTAAATAACTCAGAAATTCCAAATTTATTCCAAATTAATTTTGCTACCAGCTTTCAACTGGATGATTTGAACACTATTCCAGTCTTTTGCTGGATTTCAGACACTTCTATTTTCCACATACAGGGACTGAGGATTTTATCTGGGCAAATTGCAACAACATGTTGAATATATAAAGGCAGGATTTGATGCTGCGGGCTGATCTGCTCCTTACTAGTGGGATAGATCCATCTCTGCACATATTTTCTTTATCAAATGTTTAACAACCCTGCTCTTTTCAGGGCTTTGTATTAAGCACTGAGTCTGGGAAAACTCTAAACAATGGGATTTTTCTGTCATCTCCAACAAAGAGCCCATCACCACTGACATAACAATGCAGTTTAAATATTGTGTTTAAGTGTAACACAGTTTGCCGCCTCAATTTAGGCAGCTGAGAGAGAACAATTGGGCACCAGCTAAGGTGGACTACAATGGGAGTCATACAATTTTGCCCATTCATCTGCTGAGATAACCCTGGTTCGGTTCTTGTTTGGCCTCAAGTCAGTGCAAAGGTTTTTAAGTGAGCATTTCAGACATTACGTCTGTGAAGCCAGGGTTCGCAGAGCAAGATGCCTTTGCTAAGCTGCATGCTTTCGTTTGTCCAACAGCTTTGCTAATGAACTTAGCAGCAGTGATATTAAGGCTTCATTATTCATATATAAAACATACTTCCATCCCTTCAGAAGAGGTATAGTTCCATGGAGCTTGATCTACTTTTCCTGGTGTGCAACTATGACGTTGCATGTCCACGTGTCTATCTCATCCTGCTCTTCCACTTTGCTCTGTAATTTCAAGTTGTGGAAGGCAATGTATATCTGAATAGTGACTTGGCCAAAATCGAGCAGCAGAAGGATCCCATGATGGACTGAGACCTGCAGAAATGCAATCAGTAAGGGGTATTCATCTCTAAAATGTTTGTGGTGGTGTCCAGGACACTAATGCTTCAGCACATCTCAGATTACTAAATTGGAAATAAGAATGTGAGCAGCTGTGCAGTGTAAGTTTCTGCTACAATTTTTAAAAGCCTGCAGTGCTTAATTTGCATTGAAAGATTTCTTTTATCCATCATTTAGTATAGGAATTGCAGTGTTACCCTGAATACTTTTTTTTTCCAAGGGGTGGGGGAAATATAAATGGCTTTTCCATTGAGGCCAGTGATTCTTTCCACTAGAGTTAAATAATTTGATTATAAATTGGTCCTTAAATGTCAAGGAGATGCTGAATTCACCTGAAAACAGGCATATAGAGAAGCTAATAAAAGCTGTGAGCTCCAGTCAGTTAGCTCATCATTCTTTTACCATGCACTTCATTTAGCAGTTACTGACCGCCAGATTAATTCTTTCAAAGCATCCTGATTGCAGCTAAGATCTAGCATGAAGTATTTCATGTGCAACAGCATTAGCAAAGAGTCCGGAAATCTGCTGGAACACCTATGTGGCGCAGCTGGGTAATAGCTCATGAAAATTTGTAGGAGAGGGCAAATATCCGATGTCTTCCCACTTGCCTGCATTAAGATCTGAGTCCTATATCATGAATTCAGAGAGAGCATCGCCTGTGCCTTCACAAAATTCACCCTGAAAAGATGAACTCCAGTGATCTGCAGCAAAATGTGGGAGGTTTGTTCCCTTTGGAAAATCTGCCTGAAGAGGCTGTACATGATGAATTTCTGACTCTGCTGGGTAGATACTGAAAAGTCACTGCACTCTGTGCAAAGCTAGCAAATGGTGTGAGGTGTACCATCTGGAGGTGGGACATGTTCTGGACTCTGTCAAAAAGCTGGTCTTAGATAAAACTCCGAGGTAGGATTCTCCTTTGTTTTCATCAGTAAAATAATTCTCTTCTGATGGAAGGGAATAGTGGCACACTCATCTTTCCTTGCACTGCATGCAGACCTTCTAATTGTCCAAGAAGGCATGCAGTGAAACCTGCCCCATTTGCAAAAGGCTACAGGATGAGTGGAGTTTCAGAAGATTTATCCACCCAGTTTGCCTCTAACCTGTGCCTATTTCCCACTACTGTTGGCAGATAGAGTGTGATACCTTTCCCTTTTTCCCTGCAAATGGCCGCAACCCCAGGGGGTGATAACTGGGGAAAGTTGTTGCAGATGTTGAAGAGGTCAAAAGCATGGCAGACATCTCTGTTTCTGGACTAGAGATGATGCCCCTCTGCATAGTTGTTGAGGATTTTAGTCCTCAATCAGGTGATTTTAGTCCTCAATCAGGTGATTGTAGTTTACACCCCTAAGTAAGGCAGGTTTGAAGAAAGACAGCCAGCACTGCACTGGGATGCTTGAGGCATGGACATGTGCTAGGAGGATGCTAATGCCCACCTAAAAGTCCTCTTTCAAGACCATAACTGGTGATTTTCAGCAGCAGCAAAATCACAAGCTGCCCTGGCTAAACCTGAATGCTCTCCTGTAAGAACTGATTTTACCATCCCCTGAATTTGGCTCCCTGCAGGTGCCTCTTCTACTGAGATACTTTTGCAGGCTCCCCACCACACCTGTAGCAAAGGCTTTCCCACCAGGGAAAATTCAGCCAGACTAGCAATAACGTTTCAGAGCAACAACAGTAACAAAAAAAAAAAAAGACATAAATTATTTCTGTGGCAATGCTAGGTGAAGTGATGATGAGAGACACCTCATTTTTGGGGCATCGCTGTGCTTTTTCTGAACAACACATATTTCTGGTTTGATGTTCATCTCTCATCTCTCCTTCCTCCCCTCCCTCCCCAGCTATGACAAAATCACCTTTACTAATAAACCTCCAGCTCAAATAGCAGGTTTTATTTAGTGTGCTATAAAAACAGTCATTTCTCAGATCATAAAAGGGGCTCAGTTGGACTGCATCATTTTGCTGAAGTGACTTTTCTGGTGGAGCGATTCTCTCTTCTAAATGCCACAGTCTCCCACTACCAGTATTTATGTACCAAAATAAAATGCAATTTTCTGTATTTTATTAAGTGTGAATCTCCAGCGGAAATCCATCTGGGAGCTGAACCCAAGATTTAATTGTTCCTTGATTTTATACTTTCAGGACTTTCTCAACCGTTTTCACAACAACAGCACCAGGCTAACTACAGTTTTATTAAGGTACAGCAGCATTACTAAAGGCCCTGACCAAGTTTAGGTTTGGTTTCCACACACATAAATCAACAGCAGCACAGACCAGAAAAAGAGAGGGCAGGGAACAGTGGTCTAGAAAAGAAGATTCCAAAGCACACCAAGCACAGCTTTGTGCTTAAATGACCTCCCAAAATTCTATAGCTTCTCATGTAAGAAATAAGGGGTAAAATTCAGCTTATTGAGTCCCTAGCCATTCACCCATGAGATTGAATAAGCAGGTGGAAAGCCTTTTAATATAAATTCAGGCCTGGGATTAGTGTCCGGAACAGCAAAGCTTCTAGCTCTCCTGGGTCGGAATTTGGCTTATACTGTGCTGAAGATCTGCTCTGGAGAAACCCTTAAAAATTCTTGAACCTGTGCAGAAATTCAGTGATTTCTATGCACATGCTCCCCTCAGGAGTGGAGACATCGAGACCAGACAGAGCGATGGTGCGGCACTGCCAGCACTTCAGAGCATTGCCCTTTTAATTGCCCTTGTTCTAGTAATTCACCTAAGTACATTTCTTTGCTCTACATATGTTGACAAAGCAAAACCATTCCCAGCCCTGTTATTGCTTCCTCTTAAGTGCTGACTGTGTGCTTGAGTTGAATAACTCTATAAAAATACCGACACTGAAGATACAGTCCCCTATCCAAGCAGCTCGGCACACAGGGTAAATCAGAAGCAGGCAGTACATATTTCAGAAATCAAAGTGCATTTGTCCATCACTGAGGGAGCAAAGTTTTTCCTCTTTCTTTTCAAAATGTAACTTATTCTGAAGCATTGGCATTGGAAGATTTGGAAGAAGAAAAGTGTTTCCAAGAGCTACTTGAGGAGAGAGGGATATCGGTTAAAGCACAGGTGAACCTGGTGTTATAAGCATCTGAGATACACATCAAAGGGACTAAAAATACATAGGGACAAGAGTGCCACAGAAGGTCCTTCAGTTTAGCAGATATACAGGGTTTGAAGCTGAAGCTAGAAAAACTGAAATTAAAAACATAGCCCACATTTTTAATAGTGGGTATAAATAATCATGAGAACAGCTTATCATAGCAACGAATTCTCTATTACCGGAAGTTTCTTTTAAATCTTAAGGCTGGGTGTTTTTCTAACCAATGTGGATTAGTACATGACAGCTATTGGACTTGTAACAGGAATACATTTAGGCAAATCCCCTGGCATGAGTCATACAGGAGGTTTGAGTAAGTGATCACAATGGCTCTTTCTAGCCTTAAAAATCTGTGACTATATATCCTCTCTATATCCTCCAGTGTTTTGTCCAACCTGGTGTTAAGCAATTCCAGCAATGTGTCTTCAACCCCTTCCTCTGGGAGGCTATATCCCAGAGTAATAAATCTCACTGTCCTCTCTTCCTCTGGAATCGTTTCCATCCCCAGATATACCTCAGTTCTGGATTCATCCCAACAATTCCTCCTCATCCTTGGCACCCAAAAGAATATTTCACATTTTTTAAGAATTAATTTCACTTGCCATATTCCCTGTTGCTGTAAAGTGGCGTGTCCCACTGGTACAACAGAGTTGATTTACTAGGAAGGGCCTTTCTACAAGCCCAGTGAGATGTGGTTGCCCCCACAACAAGCATGGGCAACGCTGTACCACACATGGTTCTGCAAGCACGAGTGATGCCAAATGCCATCGGCTCAAAACTCTTAGGCTACCAATGTCGCAGAGGGGAAGTTACTGTGATTCCTGTTGCCATTCCTCTGTGCTGGCTGAGCATGGACTTTCAAGAGGCAAATATATGTGAAATATTCCTCCAGACTCACTCTATCCTCACCAAACACCTGAGATTTGGCCCTGAACTTTAAGGGAAGGCACCAAGTCTGATACCCAGTCTGGATCTAAGTCTCACAGACATCTGTAAAACAGCATGGAATCGAAACATCCTGGATCTGAAGACATGAAGAACCCTGGAGTCAGTTTTAGACATTGTCTGCTTTTTTTCTTTCTTTTTTTTTCTGTTTTAAATATGAAGAAGCTATTGATTTGGTCTTTTCTGGTTTAAATTTCTTTGCTGTTTTGTATGCTGCATCACAGTCTCAAAACATGAGCCCAGATGCAAACCTCTGAACTGCTGGACATCTCTGCCTCAATCCAAATGTCATGCTCAGTGTTCCAAAGGGTGTTTGGGGTTTTTTTGGGTGTGGGGGGAGAAAAAAGAGCAAAAGCTAAATCTCAAACCACTCTACAAAAAGGTTGCATATGTTGAGGTCACTGGTGCAAAGACTATTCAGTGACTGCTTGTATTTTGTTTTGTATGGTTTGTGTAGCAAGGTTTTGGTAGCGGGGGGGTTGGGGGTTACAGGGGTGGCTTCTGATGAGAAGCTGCTAGAAGCTTCCCCTATGTCTGACAGAGCCAATATCAGACGGCTCTAAGATGGACCGGCTGCCGGCCAAGGCCGAGCGCATCAGCGATAGTGGTAGCACCTCTGTGATAACATAGTTAAGAAGGGAAAAAAAGTTGTGGGGACACCCAGAAACAGCAGCTGCAGAGAGGAGTGAGAACATGTAAGAGAAACAACCCTGCAGATCCCCAGGTCAGTGAAGAAGGAGGGGGAGGAGGTGCTCCAGGCGCTGGAGCAGATTCCCCTGCAGCTCGTGGGGAAGACCATGGTGAGGCAGGCTGTACCCCTGCAGCCCACAGAGGTCCACGGTGGAGCAGATATCTACCTGCAACCCATGGAGGACCTCACACCAGAGCAGGTGGGTGCCTGAAGGAGGCTGTGACCCCATGGGAAGCCCGTGCTGGAGAAGGCTTCTGGCAGGACCTGTGGATCTGTGGAGAGAGGAGCCCACACTGGAGCAGGTTTTCTGGCAGGACTTGTGACCCTGCGGGGGACCCACACTGGAGCAGTTCGTGAAGAACTGCAGCCTGTGGGAAGGACCCACGTTGGAGAAGTCTGTGGAGGACTGTCTCCCGTGGGAGGGACCCCCATGCTGGAGCAGGGGTAGAGTGTGATGAGTCCTGCCCCTGAGGAGGATGAAGTGGCAGAAACAATGTGTGATGAACTGATCGTAACCCCCATTCCCCATCCCCCTGTGCTGCTGGGGGGGTAGGTAGAGAATCTGGGAGTGAAGCTGTGCTTGGGAAGAAGGGACAGGTGGAGGGAAGGTGTTTTGAGATTTGGTGTTATTTCTCATTACCCTACTCTGGTGGACTGGCAATAAATTAAGTTCATTTTTCCCCAAGTTGAGTCTGTTTTGCCCATGACGGTAACTGGTTAAGTGATCTCTCCCTGTCCTTATCTCGACCCGTGAGCCCTTTGTTATATTTTCTCTCTCCTGTCCGGCTGAGGTGGGGGAGTGACAGAATGGCTTGGTGGGCACCTGGCACTCAGCCAGGGTCAACCCACCACACTCCTTTAAACATGAAAAAAAAATTATTTCACTCTAGGTAAAGTGTTTAGTTATTACTCAATAGTTTGGGGATTTTTGTGTGTGTTTTCCACCCTTTTTTCTGTTTTCCACTAGACAATATACACATTTCTGCATAGTCCCCCTTTAAGGATTTCTCTCAAGGATACGTGCTTATCTATTATCTCCAACCAGACAGAAAAACCTTCTGAAATCAGTGCAGATTCATCACCCACCCTGCACACGACCTTATCAGCAGTTGCTATGGGTGGCCCCCATGGAATACTATGGAAAGGGCAAAGCTGGAAAATGTGCACTTTAAAAGTGCCAGAGACTTTAGTTCAGTGTGCAGCACTTGTAATTTCTGCTGCTGCAGACTGCTCAGCTTGTTATGGATATCTAAGAATTTGGGTTTTCCCTGACCAGAGGTCATGAGATTTATTACAGTTAATTTTTTTTTGCCTTTCTTTTTCCTCCTTGAGTAGGTAAGGCATAATTGACAGTGCCAGATACCTGCATGTATAATCTCTCCAGAGATGAAGAGAGAAGAGAAATAAAGCTTCCTGGCACTCCTTTCCCCACATGTAACTTATTTTACATTTACTCTTACTGATGAAGGGAATATTTAAAGAGAAGCCAGTGCTGTGCACAAAGGCTAGGCTTTGGTACAAGAGGTATGATTAAAAAATTGACCTAAATTCTTCCTGCCCCATCCAGGGACACATTTAGGTTTGTCAGACTGACAAGGACTCAGGTGGATAGACTGCAGCAGTAGGTATTAAAAATTAAGTTTTTAGCCTCATCAACATGCATGCATCTCCTTGTAAATATATCCAAAACAGGCAATAATTTCTGTTGGCTTGCATGCCCTCCTCCACCAGGAACCATGGACATACATTTTGTAAAAATACTGCTTCAGTGAGTAAAAACAGTGTGTTTGTGTGTTTACGTGTGGCAGAGGGGTATAAACCAACAAATAAAAAAGTAACAAAAATTTATTACATGTCCGTATCATTCACATGAAGCAAAAAGACCTTGTTGGTATCTAAAGTCTATCTTCAATAAATCTCAAAGCACTTCATGAATGAAAAAGGAGTCATTATTCTCCACTACAGATGGAAATACTAAGATGCAGTGATTTGCCCAAGGTCTTTCCATATTCCTTCGCCAGTGCGAAGAAGAATTTAGGTTTCCTCACCTTTGCTTTTGCCAGTGCCCATGAAGGTTCCATGGCCAAGGTCCCAAGTCCATGTTCCCAAGGCATTTTACAATCTGGATGAACCGGACTTCAAAAAAATGAATGTCTGGCTGAAGCGTAAACAAACTGTTCCTTTTCTATATATGTCTGTCCATGTCATCAGAAGCGGCTATGGGTATCACAGACACAACAGGGATCCCTGTTTGCCAAAGGAGGACAAACATAGGTCTGTGTTTCAGCACAGCAGGCACCCGTTTGCAGACAGCCAGCTGGGATTCAGGGAGGTCTCAGACATACAGGACTATGATTCCTATGCTGCAAACCCATGAACGAGTATTTTTAAAGACCTTTAGCTTTGCGGTGATATTAAAATGGGTTATCCATGCATCTGTGGTCGCAGCACACCTGCAATGTTCTAGCTGCCCCTCTGTGTGCATGCATCTGTCTGCAAGTGTGTTGGTGAACATTTACTTTTAAAGAAGGGCTTTTTTTTTGCCACAGAAAGAAACCTCAGACTGTGGGGAAGATCCCCAGTCATCCACCCTTGACGTAATTACACCAGGAACAGCTATCAGGTCTATCCACTTCTCATCAAGCAAAGGACATGGTCGCAGGCAAGAAGTGACCTCGTGTTTCTGCTGCTCAAACTCCCAGCAACTCTCAGCAACTTAAATTAGAACATGTGCAATTAAATTAGATTTCCTTCCCTTGCAGTCTTGTCATGCTTCTCCTGTTTGAAAAGGAGGGGACACTTCAGACAGAGGCTACAGCTCAGCAGGGCTGTCTGCTGCTCACCAGGGTTTTGCTTTGAGCGAGATAGGAAAAAGGCTGCGATTAAAGCAAAGCCATTGTGCTTTCAGCTCCTGCCCTCCAGAAACGGAGTTTTTAGTTAGGAACCACGGAAAGTAAATTCTAGAGTTGGAGGTAAAATAAGAAATTCAGGTTAGGATTCAAACCCAAGTTTCCTCCACATGACTGAGCTGTTTGTTACCAAGACTGTAGCTTGGGGCAACCTGGTCAGATATGAGATCAGGGTTGGAACGACACCTATTAAAATATTGCAGAAATTGGCCCTTCAGCCCCATCTGCAGAAAAGCTTGGTGCAGTTCATCAGTCAGAGCAGAGTAATTGCAGAGCGTGGTTCTAGCCACTAAACTCTGACAAACACCTGGTTTAGGAGCCTGGGTTCCCTATATATGAGGCCTCCAGAGAGGACATCAGAGCGTGCTAACTAATTCTGCTGACTATATAGGGCAGCTGAGCAGCTAATTCAGGCACCTAAATTAGACAACTAAAGGAAGGCAGGATGAATACAGCCCAATTTTTGTCAGAGTCCCATTATACATATTTAACACCTTTCCTGCTGCTCCATATCAGACTCGAAAGGGCTGAACTGTGCCTTTTACAAAAGTCTTTTGGAAAAATTTCCTGACCAATAAAATGTACAGAGGCCCAACCTGTTCCTGAAAAAGCTGTCAAGATTTCCACCTCTTTTCTTTTTTTTTTTTTTTTTTTCCTCTGAGATCCTCGAAGTTCTTTGAAAACACATTTTGAATACAGTAAATTGTGCTTTATTTGGGTATTGCCTAATGTCATCCCTCCTGCCTGAAGCAGAGAATTTTTCATTCCTCACCATCATGCTGTAACATCACAAAGTCTTAGCTTGAATTGTTTTGAATGAAAAACTTCTGTCTCCTTTTTAACATAAACCATGGAAGAGCAAAGAGATAATCTCGGATACGCCACAGCCTCTGTGACTTTTCTTCACTGTTACCAAGCAAATAAAAGTATTTTGAAAACAAAACAAAGAACAAACTTATGCACACAATTCAAATTTAAACCCAGTCTTTTTCGTAAGTTAACAGAAGTTAACATTTCCTTGTACTCTCCCTGAAAATACCGCATTACACAGACGGGCATTTGAAAACAGAGAAAATCTGTTACTAGGATTCAAGCTGGTCATGCTGTTCAGATGACCACACTTCTAGCTACTTGTTCAAACTTTTATTTGGTCTTTTGAGGTTTGCTCATCAGTAAAACCTCAAGTTATGGGTATTCTGTTAACCGCAGGGTACAGCAGCTGACCACAGGAAGAATGCAACTGAAACAGCTGCCTGTTGCCCACAGAGCAGCACCACCACCTGCCTCTGGGCATCCTTTGCTCCTGCTTCTTCTATACATTATTTCCAACAAGAACACCTCTGCTCCATTAGTGATGCTTCCAGGGAGGCTTCATCCCGCCACCACACCTTTAACAAACAGCACATTACTCAGCCCTCTCAGCCAAGTGCAGACAATGGCTGTGAAACTAGAAAGGCTTTTCCTCTGCTGTGATTAAATGTGGTTTGAGGTAGGCATACTCTACTCTAGCTGGGTTTTTAAGTCTTGGTCCCTCTTCCCCAGGCTTACGGGTTCAGCAGAGGGGAAGAAAGAACATATCATTATGAAAATTGCTAGGGAGAGAGAAGTGTCTGATGTTAGACATCTAACCTGAGTGTGGGGAATAGGAGTCTCACCACCCACATGGTCAGTGGATTTTGACCACATCAATACTGGACCAAGCCTTAGCCCTTACTTGGGCATCCATTGGAGGACTCATGTCCCCTCTTCTTTCTCTCAACTATCAATTTATCCTTCTTGTTGCCTTTAGCTATTTCACCTGGAAAAGACACAGGATTGTGGAAGTAAGCATGGTCTAACTGATCTAGGAGTTTGGAGACTGTTGCTGTTTTTTTGTACATGCCACTGACTTCAGCAGTCCCCGTTCTTTGATATGTCCAGGGGCAGTCTTCTGCAGTGTGATTATGGGCAAAACTGAACCACAAATTTGGCAGAGGCTTCTAACTACTACTATTACATATATCATGATTTTAGTAAAGAAGATGTTTCAGAGTTTTTTTCAAATTCTAGGAGAGGCCCTGCTTAAGTGACAGTGTCTGCACTATTTCCTCAAAGGAACACAAGCTGAAAAGCATTAGTTTGAAAGAAAAAAACAGTGGATGAAACTCATTAAGTTTTGACCATCTCAGCTTATCACCTTCTCTGAAGGTCCTGTCCCATCACAAAACACATAACTTAATGAGAACCCCTTTCCAAGAAAATAAGGGGAGCTGTCACTTAGTTTAAGCTCCAGTGATCTGATTTCCAGTGCCACCAAGGCAGCAACCCTAGGCCCTGGACGAGATCTCTTTCTTCCACTGGCATGAAGGTTTGTCTGGCACGACCAGTAGGCAAGCTGCAGTGTTTAGCTGTAGTGTTTGCTATGCCTACTTGTTCATTGGGCAAGCAGAAAGAGCCAATATAACAGTGCTTTTTTTTTAGTGAACTGAAGAAAAGAGATAAAATTTCTCCTTTCCAACCAATATATCCTGATAGGAAAGAAGTAAAGTTTGGCCGTTTCAGGAGAGCAAACCTTAATGCAGGAGTTAGTGAGGGAGCCCAAGAGGCACCAGAGCTGGACAAAATCTCTTCTGAAGCATACAAGAGGGGTCATAGGTGCCTGTTTAAATTTTCCACCCACGCTACAGTAACATGGGCAGAAAACAAAGCCAGGCTGCTCTCTAACAATCTTCTCTCAGAGCTAGCAATGGTTTGGGGAAAATAACTGCAAAGCTATGGTGTAACTCAAATGAAAACATGGAGGTTACTAGGGATACAAGGAGACTCATAGAGTAATTAAATAACCAAAAGACACACACACCCACACACGCAGCCCTCATTTACTCAAAACCCTGACAGTTGTTTATTGAGAAGTAGGTGTTGACGGTTCACTTGTCTTGGACGGATTTCTCCCGGAATAAACACCAGTGCTTTCAAAATGCCTGATCCCATTTTGTTGTAAAAGAAAAAATTAAAAAAAAAAAAATTAAAAACCCCCACAGACACTATATACAAAGCTGGTATCATTACTGCTGTGTGCCGTGGTGAGGGGACTCCATGTATGGGAAAGATTGAGCTACAAGAGTGTTTTGGAAAATGAAGAGTTATTTCGCAATAGGCCTTGACATCTCCCTTGGAGAAAACTTGCCCAGATTCTGCAGATTACTTTGCAGTTGGAAAAGGAACAATGTCTGATTGTAATATACTCTCAGATAAAGTCAAATTTGACTTGATCTAGAAACTTTCCCTCCCCAAGGGCCCAACACTGAATATTGAAGGTATCTATCCTTCTTTAAGCTAATCTTTATATTCAAGTACAGGTGTAATTGATAACGTTGGTGTAGTCTCCATTGTAAAACAGGAGCCCATTGAATGCCAAAAAGCTGAGCAAAACTCTTCTCAGTCCCGGTGCTGTGCTATCAACACAAATAGGAGGAAAGGGATGAAATGAAAGGAAATTCAGGCTTAATATTAGAACCTGCTGAGAGCAAAAGGTATTAAGTTATAGGGAATCCTACACATGCAACAGGAAACTCATTTTTTGAACACATAAGACTAGAAAAAATAATAGGGATTGGAGAAAAAGCTACAGGGAGCAATTGTGCAGTGATAAGAAGAGAGACATCAAGGTGATCTATCTACATCTTTCCCATTCTTCCTTCCATGTTTCTGCAGTAATCCCTGAGTTTCTGCTGTTTGCAGAATTTTATTGTACATAATCAAAGCATGACTACTCTGATACGGGTCTGAGAAATCTCTGATGATCATAAGGGGCAAAATCAAGGATATGTAATGTTGAGCAAGGGTGGATTTCAGTACACTGAGCTGCTGCACCAGCATTTCAATGTACATATGAGCCCACATTTACAAGTCTGTAACAGATGTAAGCACCATACAAGGATCCCACTCCTGACTTTCCTTGCAGAAATGTAAGGCACATTAATCCAGGTCATGGTCTATGTTTGCGTTATCAAAGCCTGTAGCAAGATTCAATCCTAGACAGCACGAGACTTGTTAGCAACACTCCACGCTCCTGTGATTCTTCTCTCCTTATTCTTTTACTTGGCTTCAAGTGCTTTTAAAACCACTCCTATCCATACATCATTTTCAGGAGACATGCATTAGCAAACCCATCTGAAGATACTTCTTTTGAAGGTATAATTAAAACCTTACCCATAGTAAAATTTAATTTTTGCACTGGGTCTGAAACTATTTTGCCAGGATGCTGCTAGGTTTGCCACACTCCCTGACTTACCAGTCAAAGCAATCAAGCAAATAACCCATCTCACACACATGTTTAAACAGGCCTTACACACTTGCTGTATGCATTCTCCAGGGGACCTTTAGATGCTGTTTTGTACACAGTGCAGCGTGGGCTTTCAGTGGTGTGAAATAAAAAGGTTAATGCCACGGCAAAAGTTCCAAACACAGAAAATAAGGCTTAGGATGCATAAATAATTAAACAGTGTGCATTTAAAACATGAGCCATTAAAAAACAGTCTTTGGAGGGGGGGGGAAGAAACTGTAGGACGCAAGTTAATCTTTCATAAGGCAAATCTTCAGACAGTTGCTTCTTCATGGACACTTCACAGTGCTCTGTTTCCTTTTGAACCAAGCATTCGTACAAAAAAGCATTTTGACAATCCCACTAGGATGCTCATCCTCTGTGTTCAGAGAGAGATTTATAAAGATCACAAGGCAGGATCGTGAATATAATGATCCCAGGGATTAGCCTTTCTTCCAACCCTGGTAGGGCAGTCCTTTGGATCTATCTGAAATCAGAGAGGGGGCTCTTGACTGTGAGCCAGCATGCAGCTTTCTTCTCACTACCACTGTCCCCTCCCCACCTTCACTCATGTGCTTGCAATACTTTAAATACTTAAAAGTTTAAAGTAGTCATGTGTTAGCTATCACCCTCCCTGTCAAGGGAAAATGAAGGAATCTCCATTAAGAGTCAGTGAACTGTTGCTCCCATTCAGAGTGGATCAGCTACTGGGACCTGCTGTTAAAGTATTGATAAAGGAGCATATTTAACCTACTGGAAAAACAAGCCCAAAGGATAAGAAAAAGCTTTTTCAAAGGAAAGAAGGTTTTGTGATTAAGACACTGGATAGGTATTTAGAAGACCTCTTATTTCCTCTTATTCTCTTATAACCCCTGACTCTGAGCAAGGAACTTGATTCTTACCAGCCAAAACACCAGAAGAGGTCAGCTCCTAGTTAGGCATTTAAAGGTGGGTTTAATAGGAGCTGGGCTCACTCCCTAGTCATGATGCCTGATTTAGGAACACAGTTGGTGGTCACCCAGAGGCATTTCTGTGCTCAGTAAGACAGAAAAAGAGGTGCTTACACAGGGTGATTAGGCCAATGAAAAATCTAATTTGTGCTCTAGAGGTCTGTGGGCTATGGCTGGAGTTTAAGGATAAAAACAGTATTCTCACAAGATGATGCGACTTTGCAAAATGTTGTCCCAAATGCTGTGGCTTTCGGTCCAAAAAGGAGAGAAATAATAATCCTTCCCTTCTCTTGCTGCATATGCCTCTTTTGGCTTTAGCCTATATGCTTTGAGGAGCAGGATCTGTCTCTCACAGTGCCTACAACAACAGGGGTCTGGTTTAGTTCAGGTCTTCTCAAACTACCTGAATACAGTGGAGACACACACATTCAACTGAATTAACTGATTTAACCCCTTGCACATGAGGACTAAAGGAAAGGGTAATAACATCATAAAAGTAATTGAAATAGTATCACTGATACAAGAAAAACAAACTAGCATGCATGAGGACCTGTGTACTACTTGTCAATATTTCCCCCAATTTTTGTGCATGGGAACTTTTAGATAATCACATTGGTTTATATAAGCTATATAGTAAGTATATGTAACAAATGACATAAAAGGTTGTCATAAAAACAGCACACTGGCAAAGACAAGAACCTGAAAGATTTCATGACTTGATGAGTTTGTGAGTGTGACCTCGATTCAGTCCATTTCTGCAAACGGATTAATGGTACAGACTTTAATTACATGGTTACATACTGCTCTTTTCTGCAGGGCCCCTGCTTCACCAAGTGCCTGTGAGAGGTTTTAATTCCTGTAACTTTATAGCACATTAATCATGGGTGATGAGGCTATGAATTGGTTATGCAAGTCATCCCAAATACATACTGACAAAATCTGTAAACCACCACCCATATTCTGAGTATCCACCTATGTTGCAGATGAACTATTTTTGGATTGTTTTAAACAGCTCTGAGGACGTTTAGTGCTTTTTCAGTAGCACAGGGATATCTGACCCACCATCCCCATAATACCATGTGCCTCAGTTACCATGTGGTCATTTATGAAAAGCTCAGTAAGGAAAAATGTGATGGTCTAATATTTAATGCCTTCAGTGGTGACCTAGGGCAACCTTCTGCACAGAAAACACCTACCATAGTTTCTTTAGACACAAATTGTATCAAACTATGAAATGTAGATTACCCTTCTTTATGGTGTTACAAAGCCCCTAACTTTGTGATCCATTTAAAAAACGTAAGCCCTGTGACAGTTTAATAAGTTTAAAAAATCTCATTTGTACAAGGCACAATGTTGTTCATTGCAATTTTACATCTGTGTCTACAAGATGATCAAGATTTGGAGGGCTTTTTAAAAATTTTTTTATGTTTGGTGCTGGGTAGGTAAAAAGACCTCTTCCTAGGAACAGCAGGTGAAGTAATAAAAAGGGAAAGATGAGTAGATTTACTGTATTTTGTTGGTATTCGTCATATGGAGACAAGTATACAGGCTGTTGCAACTATGGGTGTTAGACTTTCTTGTTAGTGGCTTGAAACCCACCACTCACTGTGTCATAAATATTACATCTGGAAGGACCTTTCAGGCCATTCAAGCCACCCTCTTGCAATAGGTCCTATGGTCTCTACTGAATATTCACAACCATAATTCAGTTCTGCCATCAGAAAGGTCATTTGCCTTCTAATTACCACGGAAATAATGCAATGGACCACTAGTTCTTCACCACAACACATATAATACTTTCCAGTATTCCCCAATATATACACAGAAACATTGCACTTGCCTATTTAGTTCACTGCTAAAATATGTCCATGAGTATGTTATCCAATAAACCCCACTGCTGACCTAAAGTCTCAAACTAGAAACCTCTTCCTGTGTTTTAAAGTCTAATTTGAAAATGCATAGAGAGCTAACAGCAGCTTTTCTTCGAAGAGCAGTGATAGTTAAAATGATGTGCTTTCAGAAATTCTGTTTTACTAGAATATTAGAGCAGGAGGAAATAAGAAACAATGGCTTTGAAGCAATTCACCTCAGAGGAAGAAATTAGATCAGGCTTCATATTTTACAGTGATTTACATCTTGTTCAACCCCATTACATTTAATGGGACTACTGAAGGTCTGTGTCAACATGGAATGTGACTCTTTAGGCTTAAGTGCTGTGATTCATGGACTGGTTACAGTGGTCACTGTTCCTAGGATAAGACTTTATCTCCTGGGACTACTGATAGAGACTTTAGTTTTATTTCTCCAGGATTTTGTTTTCCCTTTGTTTGCCTCTTTAGGAATATTCAAGGGGATTAGCCAGTCGGTCAGATGCCCATATTTCACATCTTTTGCTGTCACAATTATTCTAAAGGGAGTGAGTACCTGGATTCCTGGCATGTATGCTGTCATGTTTCTTGATGGCACACCACTTTATTATTGATCATATAGAATATGTAGCACTCAGAAGGGAGCAGTACTGCCTGCAAGTGAAAACTAAAGGCCAAGGCCAAGAGAGGAAGTATTTTATAAATACATAGGGTGATATTCCCCCTCTTAACTTCTATTTGCTTTCTTCTTTTTCTTTTTTTTTTTATCCTACAAGGATCTGAAATGAGTATATGTGGGCTTATATATATTTTTTTTTTCCTGTAAAGATTTATAATATTACATTACTACTGTGGATGAACCAGAGTTGTTACACAGGTTTTGACGTTGAAACAACAGACTGCATGCATATATTCAAAATGCTATTGAATTAAATGTTTAGGTGCGTTTTGACATCTCTCAGGAGGGTTGTAAGAGCATAATGAATATTTAACATTTTATTCTATATTTATTAGCTTTTGTAGCACCTTATAAACTACAAGAAGCACTCACTGCTTTGACCCATATATACTTTTCCTGGCTGTGACTGTAAAATGGTAGACAACATTTATAAAAAATTCTGAAAAGGGAAAAACACTCTCACAAAATTACTTCAGATTACTGAACTACCCTGAAATACATGAATAATTCTGTGGAATATTTCATAACTGCCATTTCTAAGAAGGACTGTAAGAACATTTGTCACCTGAAATGCAGTACACAAGGCCCACTCCCACCCAGGAGTTTCCATTTGAAAGGAAAAAAAACCCCATCTATAAAGTCACCTGTGTTTTGCACAGAAACTACTGTGTGCAGGAAACAGATACTTGACTCTCCCACCAGTTTATTCTGTAAGGGCTGGTGAATTTGCACTGGAATATTCCAAAGGAAACTACGCTCAAGTCACGCTGGTGCAGAAGCATTTTCTATTTGATACTATCCTGGCAGCTGTTGGAAGTGCCGTGTCCTTTCTCTAGGTGCAGCAACTATGCGGGTGTAGGATGAAATCTAATCTGGGAAACTAAATTAAGGCATGCCTACACTTTGTGCTTAGCCTAGGCTCTTAAATTTGTTTTTGTCCATCTACAACTGCTGTCATGCAAAATCTTGTTTCATAAAAGCATATGTGTACTTTGAGCTTGCAACTCCTTACCCAGAAGAGGATATGAATAAAAGTGTTGCCTTTTTGGTGTACCACTGCAGAAGACTGTGGATATCCCCTCTCAAGTGGTACCTGACTGCTCATTGCCTTTCACAACAGAAGTAAGGTATTACAGGACTTATGGAAAGACTGTTTTTCTCCCACAAATTGGACACCAGCTCATTACAATCAGGGCAAAAGAACCCTCAAATCAAACTCAGAGGCTTGAAGCATTACTATGTCCCTTCTCATTTCAAATGGCAAGTGGGTGCTTTTAATCGTGTTGCAGCATTTATCCACTGCCTTCCTAAATATATGTCATAAGATCTTCAAGGGTCATTTTGAATGTCCTGCCTTCTGACAGGGTGTAGGACCAGAGCCTGCTACTCCGCAGTTTGCTTCACTCATCCTTTATTAATGGTTTACCTTTCTCCCTCCTGATACCTCCCAGCGTTAGCACAGAAACCCCAGCAGTGATGTAACCTTTGCAGAGGCAAGGAGGGGGAAGAGAGGAGAAGAGAGTTTAGGGGTGGGTTTGATCTACTCCACAAACACTGACTATGCTGTGAAAGAAACCGCTGCAAGAAAAGACAAAGAAGGTCTGAGAACGGAAACCAATATATTCTGCAAGCTGGGAGCGGTTAAACGCAATGAAGAGCCACAGCAGCTGACGGGGAGGGAGCTGGGAGTGGGAGGAGGGAACGGTCTGTCGCATGCGTTCGGGTTATTATCATTTTTCAATACTCACATTAAGAACAACCAAACCACAAAGTTTCATAACTTGAATTTAGCTTAAGGGGGGAAGAAGAAAAAAAAGAAAGTTAAAAGAGGAACCATAAAAACATCTCTGAACCACAGAGAGCTGCAAGGTGACCTTCAAATAAAATCTGGGGTGAGCAACCCATTTCTTGTCTTCAGATGTCATTTGTTTCCTAGCTCACTTTTTGCAAAGGAAGGACGAAAGACAGTTTCCTGAGTCGGCTGCAGGAAGATGAACAGAACAAGGACTTTCTGTTTGTGCTTCTGTGTTCCTCTTTTTAAAATAGTAACAGTGAATAGTATGATTAGAAGTGACTGCCTGGGGGATTTTTTCTTTCAGTTTTTAGTGCACTTCTCTCCCTGCTGAGTGAAGGATCCATGCAAATAAGCAGAGGGTTTGCACCGAAGAGACTGCATGGGGGAAACAGCCAAACTGATTGCACACCCATCAGTTTGCACACAAGCACTGCCAAGTGCCTGGAGTACACAATCCAAAAAAGAGAACAGCACATTGTGTTCTCTTGAACTGGTTTAACTTCTCGCTATCTTAGGCACTCCTTGTAATAATTGCTCATATTTAAGATAGAAGTCTGATTTTTCACTTAACCTTCTATCGCAGTTTTAGTTCATAGATCTTAGGAACCTCATGAGTGTCAAGATCTTTGATGGCATTTAGGTGGGGAATTGGATGCACAGAAACATGATGTAATTTGGTCTATGTCACCTGTCTTGTCGGGATAATCCTGCAATCAGATTTAGACCTCCCAAATTCCAGTCCCTTCTTTTGCAAATTGCTAACATTTTAGAATATGTATGTGTAATAAGACATAAACTGTCATGTCTCAGGATGCAAGCCAAACACTGAGCAGGGGCAGTGGGTGAGATGCTATTTTTCTTATGAGCAAATTATAACTACTGTTATTGTCTACTACGTGGTTTCTTGTACACTCCTTTGAAGCATCTGGTGTTGGCTACAGTCAGTAATTGGAAGGTCGTAATAAGAAAATAATAAGACTTTGACTGGTGTAACCGTTCTGTGTTCCAATGTTTAATAAATCTCAAGAGTTAAAAAACAACTCATTTACTCAGTACTAGTATCTAGGAAGCTTTCCTGAGTGAATGAAGGCTGGCTTTTGTTGAACTCAAGCTTTCATTAGCAAAACCAGGAAAGGGTTTAGATCCTTATATCCTCATTATAAACATTAACTTTCTGATTGTGAACCCATTCATTTAGTGATGAAATTAAATCTTTCTTCTTTCTCTGCCACTGCTCCCAGCTCTGTCCTCCAGGTACAACAGAAGCTTTTATATAAGGCACTCAGGTGAGAATTATGAGACAGTGTTAAGCACCTCCTGGACGATGGAACATGTTCTGCATCTTCCAAGATGGGGTTAGCTCCTCACAGGACATATGCACCATCATGGGATAGCAGCTTTTATTATCTCTTAGTAAATGTTTCCCACAGTACGGTAGCAATGATGCACCTGAGCCAGAAATGCAGTTAGCAATGAGAAAGCATCTCAAGTCATAAAAAAGTCTGAATGGTGGTATGTGTCTCCATGAGGATGCTGGTATCTCCAAGACACATAGATGTGGAGCTTAGGGACATGGTTTAGTGGTGGACTTGGCAGTGCTAGGTTTACGGTTGGACTTGATGATCTTAAGGGTCTTTCCAAACCTAAATGTTTCTATGATTCTAAGATGTCAACTTCCTGAACTACTGCTTGAAGAGGGGCAGTGATGCTTTCTCACACACTTTCATATCCTCAAGCCAGCTAATGAATCTCACTAACTTTTTCAAATTTTCACTTTTCTGAGAAGGGTACAATCTCAGTGACTAAAATTGTGAATGATCCCAGTTTAAAACAACAAAATAAAAAAATTAAAAGACTTTTCAGGAGGGCAAAAAAAAATTAGGATTACAAATATAAAGAGATTTCTGCAGTACTTAGAATCTATGAGACCATAGTGAGCTCAGATAAAGTGGGAAAAACAAACGTTGCTTCAGAGCCAAGGTTTCACAGGTCACTCTAAAAGGCTTCAGCTGTTTATTTCCTGCTGGAGGGAACCCTTAGGTATTTTCTGCACCTGTGCTGCAAGTGAAGCTCCTGTTGATGTCAGCAGGAGTGTGTCACGCAGGAGAGAAAACTGCACTAAAAGGCATCTATTTAATGGGACAGTGAATCTTTACAAGAGGAAAGCATGTGTAAGCTCCAAAAGTGCAAAGTTTCCTCTGTATCCACAGTTCAGGTCAGCGTACAGTGATTTTCCCCCAGGCAACCTTTGCACAGAAAACTCTGTCACAGCAAGATTTGTGCCTCCAAGGGAAGCAGCAGGTTAACACTCACCTCAACCACAATATTACCATCAGCACCCTGGGAGGAGCTGCTACAGACAGAAATTCACCACTGGCTGAGGCAATGCACATACCATCATGTCAGCAACAGCTGGGTGTGGCAAGAGTATCATGTCCCCCATAATTGTAAAGGATCATATTTCTCTGCAGCAGTGAGTGGGAACTGAAGAATGGCTAAACAGCCTGTGGTACAGTACCACGGGAGCCTGCAAATTGCAAGGCAAAAAATCAGACCAAGCTGCGTAGTAATGACAATCCCGTTCCTTCCCGTGCCATCTGGTTGCACCATTACTGCTCACACATCAGGCTGCACATGCATAGTGATATAGGCAACATATTGCTATCTTCGGGATCAGTGGTGCAGAGACCCAGTCTGGGCATGATGTCTGAAACAGCACATGTTTGCACAGCCTCTCTACCTCACAGAGCTTCTGAAATTCAGATTTATCCAAAACAGTGAGATATGCCAGGATTGCTCTGCCATTGCTTAGGTGGATGGCAGCAGCTGTTGGACACTCAAGAGTAGCTATCCAGGAAGATAACAGACCAGGAGAAGGTATCCTGGTAACAGGCAACTGGCAGGGACCGAGACTTGCTGTTTGGCCATACTCAACTTCCCTGCAGTTATATAAAGAGTGATAAATTCACTCTGCCTTGGGAATCCTCTATCTACTCACTGATGCACTAGAAAGCTTCCTAGCTAGTATGCGGTCCAAGGTCAACCAACACCACCAGTCCAGGCTATTTTGCAGTGCAAATGTGACTAGGGCATCTAGGACACATCTCTCTCCCTGCGGTCCATCAAAAGACAACAACAGACTTTCCTGTGCTGAGGAACCTGCCAGAGGCACCCACCCCTTCCCTTGGCAAGGGAGGACGTTTAAGGTGATTAAGCCCCTATGTTAAACAGCACAGTTGCTCACCTCACATGTGGGCGCAGCATTGCTCCAAGCGGCTCGAAGCACACGTCTAGCGTGATGACAGGTTCATCATCTTGAGCGACAGGGCTAGACTCAAGGAATTTGGATACACTACACAGGAGTTCGCTATTAACGGGCTATGCAAGAGGCACAGGTCTAAACCAAGTAAAATAAAGTGATGAAGTGAACGTGGAGCAGTGCCAGGAAGACTACAGGATAGGAAGGAATGAAAGATGAAAGTGTTTTTAACACTGTCTCCACATGCTCAACAAGGATTTTCTCAAGAGTCTTTGCTTTATAAATGCTCTGTGATGTATAGCATTTTTTCCAGATCTGCCCTGCATCTGATCATTGCTTACACAGAAAATATCAAATTGCTATGACAGTTGGATTAATCCTTTCAAAATGGCTCATTTCTGCTGTTATTATTCAGATGCAAGGCATGGTAATTCCACCAAAACCTGTGAGATTGCTGGGACTACATATCAGAGTAACTCCGAACAGGATTTGGCCCATCTTTACCCACATCCATGCCCCTAAAGAAATGAGAGTGATGTTCTCAGGTCCTCCTTTCAAAACACAGAATGCTTCACCAACATGGGAATACGACTCTAGCAGTAACTGACTCATAAATGATGCAAAGCAAGTACTACCACGAAACAGGTCTCTGCCCTATAAATTAAAGTCCACCGTTCCACAACTGCTAGGTGTCCCACACAGGGATGCACCTTTCCGTGGGCATCTAAAAATGAGATGTCTGAATGCAAACGAGTCACCATAGGCTTCCTTGATAGCCAATGGAGAGGAACAGGTACCCCAGAGGACAATTCGCATCACACTAAAACAGGCATCTAAGGCATGTCAAATGGATTGCTCCCTGGAGATGCCTATTTCTTACTGTTGACTAAAAAGGGAGCCCAGGGTGACCAGTTCAACCTTACGCATCTAACTTTAGGCATCTAAAGTTGTGTGAAATTAATCACACACATAGAGGGCCTAGTAGATCATCTATCTTTTATATGTCATAGAGATTTAATTTTTACCCAGTTAATCTTTTGTTGAGCCCAATAACTTTTGTCTAAAACGTTTCCTCCAGAGAGGCCTTCAATCTTGAAGACATCAAAAGATGAAGAATTCGTCAATTCCTCTGGCCCCTTGTTTTAATGATTAACCCCTATCACTGTGAAAAACACTGCTGGTTCCAATTCACCCTTGGTTAATATCGCATTTCCCTCTGCTGTTTTGAAGAGATTGCTGTATTTCCTCTCCAGGAGTGCTGATGCAGTTTCAGATCACCAGGTCTGAAGGCCAAGTGGTCCAGCCTTTTTTCCCTTTCAAAAACAAAGATCTTTGTACAAACTTCTACCCACCTAGCAGAAAAATTGCTTCATTTTTATGTTGAACTAGGACATTCTTTAATAAGACCAATGTCTTTCCATACTCCAGCTTCCTAGGGATCTGAGAGAAGCCTGAAAAGATTAATAAATTATGTCTCAGCATCTCTTTAAATAAATATTGCTATGCACCCATTGGGAGCAGGGAAACTAAAGGGCAGAGAGGACAAGTAACTGACTTAGCTCTAAAGCAGAGATGGGAGCAGATCTCCTCTTTCCTGATTTATAACGATGTCTTTTAAGCACTGGATTTCAATTAGCACTCTGCCACCTTCAGCCACACCTTGTTTCTTTTCTACCGCAATGGGACATACACGGGTTGGAAAGGAGAGATTTTATGTTCAGTGCTTCATTTCCAATAACTGAGAAGCACCTTTTTGTTCTCTTTATACCACCTCCAAAAGAAAAGGTTTCTAGTCTCTGACTTGGGGTCCATGGCATTACAACATATGTGTGTTGCAATAGTCAACAAGTTACATTCATCATCTCAGAGAAATTTTGATGGGCTTTGCATTTTTTTACCTCTACATAAGTAACCACACCAAATCTCAAACAAATCTCTGCGTATGATGAAATGGGCAGTTGCAGACAGAAACTGGGAAGGGAGGAGGGCAGCTACCCAAATCAGTAGCAAAAATGCAAAGGACTGTGTGAAAACGAAATGTGTTAGAAATAGACCTTTGACACAAATGTCTGTATTGTCTTTATTTGATTGCTGTGATTTATATTATCATAGATGAGGAGCCTATTGCACCTTGCACTGCACAATCAAATAACATAAATGATAATCCAGCTGTCTATTTTCATAGGGCTCCATCCACACAGCCGAAGTGAAAGAATATCCTTGAAAATATCTCCATATAACCCCCACGGCTATATGAAGATGCTAGATGGACTTAATCATATCATACAGATAACATGTTTCTATGATCAGCTTCCAGATACACCTAGTAACAACGGGGTTCCTGCCAATTTTATGCCTTTCAAGCTATTTCACAATAGACATGAACAGGAGACATCCTTAAGTATAAACGTCTCTCCTGGTCTTCAGTTCTGTTATCTTTACCTTACAGTACTCTCTTCACCTCATATTTGTTGCAACTGTGTGCTTTGTTTTTCCTACTTCAAACTGAATACTCCTCCTGAAGGAAGAACTCAGCAACTTGAATGCATCTTGTTATCACTGTGCATGGCTAGAACAGAATATGCTGTTATAAATGGTCCCCACCCACAGTTTGGATGATACAGTGACCTACGAACTCTGTGATCAGAGTCAGCATAAGAAGATACTGTTGTATGTGCACACACACACACACACTCTTCCAAATACCACTACTACTAAATACTATTATTATTACATTGTTCCATGCATGTTCTTTTGCACATTTGGCTTTTGAGGAATTGCTTAAATGGATGGTGAAATTGTTATGCACCTGCAAGACAGAGCTGGAGCCTCATTCAGTTTGCTTTTATATCAACCATGCCAGAGCCTGCCCATTAAACCCTCTGCAAATTACTTTTTCCAAACTGCCCAAGCAAAACGTAGATTTAGAAATGTCCACATACCTTCCCAGAGTGTTTAGCATGCTTTAGATGAAGGTCATAATAAAAGTACTAGTTTTATTATTCCACAGTTTCAGCAGATGGTTGGAACTATTAAGAATCAATTTGAGCCTATTAAGAATGTCATCTATTCTATTTCCAGACAATATCGAGCAGTTCAACCTCATTACTTAACTGTCACTATGAAAAGTAGCTAAACCTTCATCCATCACATCCAGCTACTTTTTTCCCAGAATTCTTGATCAATTTTTCTAGATTTTTTTTTTACTTCTGCTAGGTTATTCCTCTCCTTTAAGTTCTACAGCAATGTGGATATCCACTCCCTATTCCTGCCCCCCCAAAAATATATGCGATAAGAATATCTAATGTTCATGTAGCACATTTTCCAAAGAATCTCAAAGTACATCACAAAGGACAAATATATCATTACATGCATTACTCAGATGAGATATCTGAGGTATGTGGTCATTTGTCTACATAATTTAACAAATTTTGTGAACTCTGAAGGTAAATAAATAAATTAATGCTGACACAGCACAAGCTTTATTTTTTTAAATCATACAGGCTTCCAAAATTTCCAGGACTAGTGTCAGCTCTTTTTTTCCAGTTGCTGCTCTAGCTTCTTAAGCCAATTATTTTTAAAAATAATTTCCAAATAATTATTTCCAAATTTTTCTTGGCTCAAAGCTATTTTTCCTTGGAAAATATGAATAGTATTTCTGAAGATTCTGTTCACTGACTTTTAAAATCTACATGAGTAAATCTTCAGAGGATAAATTTTATTTTATTCAAGGAATGAGTGGTACTTCACACTGCATCTTAATTAGAAAAGTCCTTAGGAACTTATTCCTAAATTTTGAAAAACCCAGCCTGATCTTTGGAGACCCTGTTTTGGAGGATTGAGATTCAGACACATATTACATACTTGCATCTTTCTTTCTCTCTTTTATAAAATTAACCACAAACTAAGTAACTGCCACTTACCATGAACAGGATTTAAAACTTCAAGGGCAATCAAGATGTTTATATAATGCTTAATCATTTCTAACCTATTGAAACAAGACTATCATCAACATCCATGACTACCATATTTATTCATGCTTATAGACAGGTGAGAAGTAGTCATTAAAGGTAGAGTTATCCAGTATGTCCTCATGTGACTGCAGTTGTGATATACTTTATTGCATGAATTCAGAGAGGGAAAGGAAAATTTTGATTGTGATAACTCAATCACATTAGGAGAAAAAAATATCTAATGCATATCATCTATCTATTTTTATATGACAACATAGAAAGAGACACTTCAAAAAAAAATAAAAAGAATGATGCTTTGAATTCACTAAAGAGATGTATTTTCTGCTATCTGATACAACAGCCACTTTAGGGGAATATGGCTTTTTTCCCATCACAGACAATATCTGTAAACATAAGAAGCGTCAATCAGTACCTTCAGTTGCTTGAGAGGCAGTATTGAATGAGAGAAAAGACCTCTTCCTTTTCTACTACGTTCTACCATGAGTGTCTACACAGAAGGCCTACATTCCAGCCAAGGCAATTAATGATTAATGCAAAGCAGACATAGCTTGTTTAGAGAAGGCAGGGAGCCCACGAAACTGAGGGCTGCATGATGGCTTTGTTAAAAAGAAAAAGGCTGTGTATCATCTCAAGATCTTGGCGGGGGTGGGGTTAGGTGAGGTGGGAGTTGGGGAGAAGTTCAAAGACTTTTTCTGTGCTTTTTGAACTTCCATCAGGCAGGTTGCTGAGCCATTTTTCTATGGTGTTTCATGGACCACATGGGAGGAAAGACCTTCATCAGGTAGAGACCTGTATTGAAACAGTCCATCTACAGTGTTCCATGGTTCTTCTTATCTCTGAGTCAGCTGGGTGGGAGATGACTTTGGACTTGATCACTTAATCTACTCCCTGAGGCTGTGGTTGCAGCCAGTCTCACCATTAACATCCTTGACACACTTTGGCTGGACTATGTCACACACTGGAGGAGGCATCTCCCAGTTTGACAGCTGCTTATACTGCTTGTAAGATCTTAAGAGCTGTAAATTTTTAACTAATATTTACTCTATTTCAGCTTATGGGATGGATTTTGTCTTTTGTTGCCAGCTGGAGGGGCAGAGCAGCAGTGGAAAGCACAGGAGAAATTTGGGCTGGCTTGGCCAGAATCCTCTCTGGGATCCCCTGAGGAGAAGACGTTGCCATGGCAGCTTTGCTGATCCTTCAACTGGTGCAATAGCTGCTGTTGCTACATTAAGCCAGCTCTGCTGGTCTGTGAAGGTGAGCAGCCTTCTCCGGGTAATTAGAAAAGTACCTGCTTCCCCACATGCTTCTGTTACTCATTCCTCTATCTGCCTAAGATAGACAAAGGTTTTGTTATCCTTTCTGCAGGACATGACCTGCCACAGCTGTCATGCTATTCATCTCTCAAGGTCTCTCTGGCATGTCATGGGCTGCAGCTTTTACTGAAGGACTCAAGCTGGCCCAGCAAGGTACCTCTTAGAAATGAGAGTGATGTACTTTCATTTTAGAACTGAGCTCCATAGTGGCATTCATCCTCTCTTTCTAGTTTTTTTGTGCTTTGTCTAGTGCCTATGGCATCCAAAGCTACTACAAAAAATTCCTGACAAAGGGCTGAACTGCTCAGGATTGATCCAGTTGAGATCTACAGCCTGGGATCTTCACCTGGTAGGAAGATCTCAAACTTTTATTTGAAGAACTGAGCAAGGTCATCCCCTTTGCAAACACAGCCAAAGTGCTAACAACCCTTCACCTCGTACACAAGGCCTGCTGGCTGGATCACACAGATGAGCCAGAGTTGAAGCTCTTTGTCCCTCAAATCCACATCGCACACCTCACTGGAGAAAGCCCTAAGGCCACCGATGACTGACCCGCAGGCATTCACCCATCTAGCCTGCTGAAACTGTGCCAGATGACATCAATGGGATCCTAAGCATTTAAACAGGAATTAGTACTGCTCAACCAGCTAAAAGCATCCTTTATCAAACACAGCCTCAGATGCAAACCTTCGCTTGAGCTATAAACAAAGCACATCAAACTGGATGTTGCATAGATCTATGTGCAGGTAGGAGCCTCCGCTCCTCATCTTCTCATGGTAACAACCATTACAGAAGAAGGAATGAAGAGGTATGGTTTATTGCATATGGATCTTGCAGTTCTGGAAATGATACAAGTACCATACCCATCTCACAGGGCAGGTCTGAGAAATGAGCACATGATTAAGAGCTTTGAGGACTCTGTGTTAAGAAGAGACATAGCAACGTTGCTGTGATTTAATTCATGCATACATGCACTTCAACCTAGATTAATTCCCCAGGGTTAAAATGAAATAGAGTTTAAATCTAACAAGGGTAGAAACTTGTAACCAATTCCTAGGCTTCTCAAAGAGAATATCAAATGATGAGAAATCCTGAATTGCCTGAATGAGACACAGACATCTGAAATGGAGTTACTTGTCTCCTATAAAAAAAAAAAAAAAAGTTAATCCTTTATCTTCTTTCTACCACCCCTAGAAAATAAAACTTGTTCAAGCTTAAAAATAGACTAAGCTTTACTAAAATCAAGTGCAGATTTTAAGCACCTACTTTAAAAGGACAAGTTGTTTGTGCAACTGATACGATATTATGAAACTTTAGACATTTCTTTCACAACTGACAAGGAACTGAATGCATTAGACGGGCCTGTTTCACATCAGAAGCCACAAAGATCCCAAGTCTGTATTCCTCTGGATTTTTCTCTGAACTCCATTGTTTGTGGTTAAAAAACCAAAAGGGTCTGACCCATTTTAAAAGGAGGAAATCATATTTCTTAGGCTGCAAATGATACTTACTGCTAGCAGAAAAACAACTGGAGCTTAATCCTCCTGAAGAAAGGAAATGTCCCAGGTCAAAGTAACAGCACATAATACCCCACAGAAAGTAGGGAAAAAAATAAAGTACACCGGGTCCAGGCTGGTGGTGCAGAACCACATAGCACTGGCAAAGTTTACAAATGGCTCTGTCAAACACAGCTGATTTCCATCTAACAATTAAAGCAGTAAGATGTTTTTGGTGGAAGGTTAGCATTACTTTTTTGGCAAAGCAGAATTGTACCTTTTTTCTTAAATATCACTTCATGGTGGGAAGTGTTGCACAGAGTAATGAAAAACAATAATTATCTTCAAAGTCCTTTTGAAAGGTCTAGCTCTTTCCAGTTCCTCAGGGCAAAGCAAGACAAAGCTAAGTGGAATTGTTTCCATTTCACAGATGGGAAAGATGAGGCAACAAAGCAAAGGATTAAATGGCGGGGGGTGATTCTGGTTTTGGATGTTCGGATTGCAGTCTCAGGCAACCCGTCTTTTTGCATTTGCATTCGACTTCAGGGTAAATATTTCTGCGCTTTTTACCAATGTGGCGCATGAGATCACTACATCTGCAACTCATTGTGCAGTGTAAATGCACCAATTGGCCTGAACATCAGGCAAGTAAGCCCACAAGTTTGGATGAATCTCTGGCCTTTTGCCAAGCATGCAGAGATCTTGTTACTTAGAATAATTACTGAGTTAACCTCTTTGCAGGGAGAAGGTGAAATTACAGGAGCCAATGTTTTTGCCAAGCCTTAGCACGAGAACTCAGGACATCCTGGGTCTCTCTCCTGCTCAGATCACTGAGTTTCCTCTATGTTCCAGCAATTCCCAATGCAAATGGATTTAGCAATAAGGAAGACACATATCCAAGCAGGGAGTTTGCTCCTGCTGCTGAAGGAAAGAGAGACAAAGACTCTTAGCATGACTACAGACAATCTAGTACTGAACTGGTAGACTGCTCATTTTCCCTTAGAAACTCAAGTTAATCACTTTCCCTTTTCTTGGCACTCCACAATGAGTTGCTCTCTAAGGTGCTGACCCTGTTACGACCAACTACCAAGTCTAACACTTATTTTCATGATAAGTCTCATTGCTTAAAGCAGTCTTCTTCTAATGGTTTTCACATACACTTTACAGCCTAGCATAATTCACCACTGCCTCATCCCAATGCAAAGGAACAGTGAAAAACTGACAATTTATTTGCACAGTGTGTGTATTTTCTGCAGTGCCAATACTTCCAAGACATAGGGCAATGTCCATTACGACCCCTGTTTGTATTGGCCAAACTGAGGTTGGGAGGTTACTGAAACAAGTCTCTCTGTTGACCACAGATCAAAAGTACATTACATACCACACAATTACCGTGGTTACTCCTGGCATCAAGTCCAGTAACATTTAAATAAATCACATATTCTGCAAAAACCTCCTGTCATGTCCCAAGGCAGCAGATCTCCAGGAACCAACTTGGCTTATTCTCTTAAACATTTGCCCCCTTATTGTAACTTGTACTTGTCTGGTTTTAACTTCTGGTCATAGGGTTTGTTCTGTTTTTCTCATTGTGGTGGGTACTTTCCATGGGTAATTTCTTTGCATATGGAACTCCATAACTTGCATTTTATTGTATGACAATCCGAGTTGCCTAGCAAGTCAGTCTGTTTCAGTGCCTGTCGTCATGAAAAGTCAATCTGTCCAGGAGA
>VYZV01034350.1:141038-155110 GCA_013401275.1 Pandion haliaetus
AGAAGAAATTACAAAAAGGATGTGAAATCATGACAGTCCGGGTAATTTCCTTTCCAACTATAGCTCTGTTGACATTAACTACAACATTAGCAGCTATGAATTAGGTTTGTCATGTACACTCCATGCAAAGAAGAAAACAAATGGAAAAGTTAAATATTTACTCTCTGACAGCTTATCTTTTTACAAGTGTATTTTTTAACTAAAGTTCTCCAAAACCATCCCAAACAATTTTGCCAAGGGAACTCCTGTTTGCAGGATCAGGAGATTGTGTTTGTTTAAGCACGTCTGTGGAGCCAAAAGAAAATAAATTAAAAAAATTTAAAAACTTCTTTCACCCATTCCTCATCCATTATTTTATTAACCGCAATTGTAAGGTTAGGTAAATACCTACTCCATTAACCTCCAAGACATCAGACACAGAACTCCAAAGCTCATTTTGTACTTTGTTCTGCTAACTTTAGCATCGACTGGTACTGCATAGCATCATGCAAAGTAGACTGGACTGTGAATTTTTTAAATGGCAACTTGGTCAAATCATGCTTTTGCTTATTAATAAGTACCATACCCCAGGGTCATCTCAAACTTTCCACTAAAAGCTTGAGGTAACTGAATGATAAACAAACAATCAGTGGGAAATTTTAATGCTGGCATATGCCATCTGGTTAGCTTTTAGAAGGAGGAAGTGAGAAGAACTATGGTTGATTTGTCAAAGTAGTTTAAAAGAAAATAAAAATATTAAAAAAATTAAAGAGTACAGTCCTTTCCTCTTCTCTTTCTTATGCAGATACCTATAATCAGACTTTTACTTGTACAGAGAGGTGCCAAAATAAACAGGACTTGTTCTCAGAGCATCCATTAACTTCAATTTGGGTACTCAGAGTGCTAAGGCTCTCTGTAAGAAAGTTTACTTTTAAGTGCCTAAAAAGGATTGAAGTGACTGGCTAAGAAACAGTCATCCTGCTTTGGACATTTCTGGCAAGGCAAAAGCACAAGGATAATGGCATGTCTGAAATTGATTCATTTCCTGGCTAGATCAAATTCCAGACTGATTTAATATATGTGGCCAAAGCATAAAGAAAGGAACTGATGTGGTACTGTTTCCTGTGGGTAGTGTAAGAAATAATGTAATTAAACTGGGGTGAAGGAAGTACAGATGAGACATTAAAAGAAACAAGTACATGGTAAGGATAGTTGCATGTCGGTGCACGTTACCTGAAGGACTCACCATCGCTGGATGTGCGTAGGGGCAAATTAGGTGAACGTGTGTTGAATAGTTTGAGGTAGATCTGGTCCTGCCTTAAGGAGGATGGATGCAGTGACCTCTTGAGCTTGGTCTGATAAGACATCTGTCATACACAGCTCTAGAGAGAAAGTATCCTCTAAAGGTGACAAGCGCCAGTGCCAGACTCATGCTTCACTCCACAGGTGGCCATACCTTTGGTACTACCATGACCCTGTATTCTTAGTAAGTGAGGATATGGTTTGTTGCACCTGATTTAGAACACTGTAGGCCTACCCACCCCAAGAAAGGAGCAGAGAGGAGTGGAGAGGAGAGGTAATCTTTTCTCTCAACTTTGTGAAATTTCTCTTTATAAAATCCAATAAAAGAGGAATAAGTATCATCTTTCTTTGTGCAATTATATGGCATCTTTCATATGAAGTTCTCAAAGCACTTTTCAACCATTAATTACTCCCAGGAATTGAAGGGGATGTCATCAATCTGCTCATGTGTAAAACGCAAAGGGAGCTAACAAGGTGAGGTGTCTTGCCCCCAAGCTGTATGGCAGAGCAGGAGCAAAGATGTAGGTGCAACCTTGGGGCCAAGTTCTGTCTAGTCAGGAGCTTTCCTCCTCCAAGACCATTGAAAATAGGACATTGACAATGCAGGGAAATTTGATACCCAGCAGTTTGATGCAAAATGGCAAAAAATCCCATAGCCTCATGGTCTTCAAACACCCTTTGGATCACTTTCTCCACTAGATGCCACAGCTTGTGCCCACCAGCAGCATTGAAACACCCAAAGGAAAAGCCAGAATAAAGTGAAGACCTCTGGATAGAACAACATTTTTGTCACATACATGGGCAAAGACTCACAGAGCACTGAGGTGGTCATGGTGCCATGTTACAAACTGCAGAACACACTGGCTATTCTAGACACCAGGTGTCTAGGATATAATGACCTCTTAATTAATGGCTAAATAATGACCACTTACAATTAAGCTGCCAGAAGACAGAAGAAAGAATAATGGTAAGTACAATTCCCTCTTTACAGTAGGAGTCCCTTCCATTTCTTATAGCCTGGGCTCAGTTCTTAAACACCTTTCTTGTTCTATGGTTTTTCCTATTTTGCTTACATAAAATAGAAATGCAATTTCAGTCCCAAGGAAGCCTTCCTCTTGAAATTAGGAGCATCTCCTTCTGCATTGAGGTTGGGGGGCAGAAAGGAAAGAAAAGCCTGCCTGAAATTTTAACAATTGGTGTGGAAATACCCACATATGAACTCCAGACCCTTGGTTTTTCAGCTATAGCAAAGTTTCCCTGCTGGGAAACCCTTGGGCCTGTCCATCTGCCGTACAGTATGGTGAATACTACTACAATGGCACTTTAACAATAACTGTGCTCTTTTGAACCTCCCCATTCAAGTCACTCCATTGATTACTCAGAAGAATGCAGACTCTTGTGTTATTTGATCGGCATATATACTCTGAGCATTTAATCCCCTCAAATATTTTTCAATAACTTCCTTTAATTACAAGGAAAACATGTCGAGTGATGCATGCATTGAAGAGCTTCCCCTCATGTCTCTCTTTTTTTTTTCCTGTTTAATGAAGAATTTGAATCACTTTTCAGCTTCTTAATCCTATAATCCTGGAAGGAATTTGCTCTCCTCCAAACCCTGGGGGTGGTAGGCTTATGCTTAGTACAGTACACTCTGGAGATCTTTCAGCAGGGCCTTTCCAGAGAAGTCCCAAATACCTGCATTCCTCAGCTGTGTGGCCAGCATGCTACCCAGCCTCACCAAAAACACCTTGCTTAAGTGATTCAGTGACTGCCTTCTCCATGGGAGGTGTGGGGATAACACAACACAGTAGCGACAAGGTGTTCAAAGAACTGAGCTTTGCCAGGAGGAACGGGTGCATGGCACCAAGCAGGATGGTTTTACCAACACATTTATTACATTCAATGAATCCATTCTTCTTCGGGAAAGAAAAAGGCAGGGAAAGGGCCACGTTGCTAATGCTGCTTCCTTGCACCTTACTGCCTCCCATTCCCTGGGGAGACTGAGGAGTGATGGACAAGTCTGTACAACTGCTCTTGTTAGAAAGGTTGGCCTGAACCTGTGGCTGTATGGTCTTTACCTTGAAGGGAGCTAGGTGCATTTGCAGCACGCGACTCTCTCCCCTGTGAGCACAGTGTGCTCACTGCACAACAACTTCAGACTTGTCTAGTTTTGTTTGAAGAAGAACCTTTGTTGTTGCAATAAGACAGCTCTTTTTGCAATGAAACCAGAGTCCATGATTTTCCTCTTCCTGGTTTTCCTGTAGTATCAAGGAACTCCAGTGATACATGAAGTACAAATTTTCCACTTTGTCTTTCTAGGCCGTTTTTCTCAAGGGGTGGCCTGTGGACCTTTAGGGATCCGTAACATGTTAAAAAATGGTGCATGGAACAACTGCAAGTGAGTAAACCACAGTAACAACCCAAACCCTTCCCGTGTAATTCCATATGTGCCAGCAAGCAGACAGGAGAAAAGAAAGCTGCAAATAGCACTTTCAAAGTTTTGCAGCATTTTTAGCTGGTTGTAAATCAAACACCTTGGGGCTCCCTTGACCAGAGCAGGTCTTGGCTTATTCCAAATGTCTAAGAGTTCTTTCATTACAAGCAGCACAGAAATGCTGCTGCAAAGGCATCTGCTATTCACTCCTCTCCCATTCTAGGTCACGCTCCTTAGCTCGCTTCTTTTTCTCATGCTTGTTAGTTCAAGTAACCATTGTTTTGTTAGCGGTTAGTTATCTAATCCCATTACACATAACCATTGTCATTACGTTTTGTGCTAAAGTAACAATACTAAGAAACAACTAGGAAACCTGAACAACCCTAAGTGTATATCTGTCTTGCTGAGATAAGATACCATCACAGGGTTCCATTGAAATATGGCTGGATAAAGAGGAGCACACAAGACACGTTGTTGTTAATGTGGGCACAGCATGGATACAGTGCACACAGTGAGGCCATGTGGGGCATGAGAGTGTTGCTTGCGTGTCATATTCCTCCAGTTGAGGGAACTGAAACTTGAAGGCCAGTATTTCAGTGCTGGATCAGCCTCAAAGCCTGGCCTGTTTTCAAAGGTTTGCACATTTTACTGCAACTCTGATGATCAGTTTTATGATCTGACAATTGACAAACTTGCTAACACCTTAATCACAGCTCAGCTGGCAGAAGATGATGAAAAATTATGTCATACCGTGATGTACGACTGCCGTGATAGACTCCAGTACCTATTTCATACCCGAATAGCCCACCTCATGTTGCTCCTTCTACAGGGGCAATGACTTTGTTGCTTGCCTGGCTGAAGCATGGTATAATAAGCAGCAGCATAAATTAGAGGGCTATCACTGATGCAAAGTAATTGCCTTATATTTTCCAAAATTCTTCACCTATTTTACCATAAACTTGCATTAAGGGAACACAATTTTTCTGTCATCAGAAGAGAGCTGACATAAAACTGACTGAAGGAACACGCTTTTAGGAATATTTTGCAGCATATATGGCAAGCTGCGTATATATGACAGTAGTGGATGGAAGAGACGCTGATGTCCTCTCTACGAGAAAAGTCTCATTAGAGCGGACAGGACTGACAGTTTCTATCCAGACTTTGTATGTACATGGTGCTGCCCTCAACTCAAGCTTGGAAAGTATCTGGGCAAGTTTAATGAACGAAGCCCATTAAAAGCCCCAGGTTTGCAGAAGGGTGAAGTAAGTCACACGGAATTTGTCATTTGCTGCAGGTCACATGTCAATTCAGGACTGGAGCTAGTGACAGAATCAACGAAAAGAGCTGAAGGAACAATATATTTTTGGGGGAAAAATTCTACATTAAATAACTCAGGAAGTGTATTTTCTCATATTCCGGGTGAAAAAAGAAATGTCCAATTCTTCCTTCTGTCTCATTTACATTTCCTCTGTTTCAACCTTCCTCCCCTCTCCAGCTTTCTCAACGTAAAGTATGCCTTTCAACAAGAAAATTTAAAACATTTCCTTGGAAAATAGCAGCACTTCATGTTCTTTCCAGAGTTCCTATCTCCATTTCTGGAGCCAAAAATTATTGGGTGCATTTAGTTACAATGTTTGAACCATTTATTTGGGCAATACTATATATTTTTTCCACAAATTTTCTGGTAAAAATACAAAAAAAAAAAAAAATAATCACCAGTCCTCACTAGGAAGCTACATACCCATGCCTTTCTTGTGCTCTCCTGCAAATTGTATTATCAGCTGTGACCCCAACACTTACATGGCACTTCAAAGCCCCGTAAGGACCATTATCCCCTCTTAAAATGTAGAAGAAAGTGAAATTCACTGCGCAGAGGAATTGGCGAGCTTGTGGTAGGACAAAATAAACACTCTGGAAAGGGAGCCCTGAGGAGAGGACTCACCTCCACCAGCACAGACCAAGGGCTTTTCTGTAGCAAAAGGAAGTTTTTGCTCAAAGAGCCATACCCAGCAAAGACAACCTGGGAATATAATGTCACAGCAGCTGTAATCCTGACAGGATGACCTAGAGCCTTCAGCTTGTGGATTTTTTGCCTCCGGAGGATGTTTGAAGAGGAGACATGGGAGGGGGCACAGATGTGTCCCCCCCAGCACAGGTGTATTTGGAGCCAGTATCATGTCTGGAAGCTCAGGGATGAAGAGGAGGGGAATGACCCCTGACATATCTCTGCTCTCTGCAGCACACAGATGGGCGAATTAATAAGAAGAAAGTCATCCAGATACTGAAATTGCCCTTCTCTGTGCTTGCCTTGGTTTTCATTATTGAGAGATTCCCTGTTTATAAGATCCCAGGTGTGCTAAATAATAATTAAAAAATCTTAACAATTCTCATAAACACAGATTTCTTTTTTATTTTTTTTTTTAAGGCAAAATCCAGGGACCCCCTGCCTACAGCAATCCCTCTTCTCAGCCCCGGCCTCCTCCCTTCACAAAGAGTAGGACCGCTACAAGCAAAGGAGAAGGAGCAATGCCCGAGGGTGCTGGCAGGGCACAGCAGTTAGTGTGTCACTGTGATAATCTGCTTAAAGGAGGAGGCCAGAGCATAATTAAATATCCTGGCCTGAAGTCCTAATAGAGCAGCTGGAAGATCTGATGCTCTCCCCATAATAAACTGCAGCTCATTTATTACTGCTTTGCATATGTATCTAGAAATTAGTTCAACCCCAAGCCCTGACTATCCCCATTCCCTATCACCAGATACTGACCTCCTGTTCTCAGGTTATTTTTGCGATGATGACACCTACTTTAATCTACATCTGAGAAGCCACAAAACTAAGCAAACAGATTTTGTCACATGTATTCCTGTGGCAGCCACAAAATTACGCGTGGCAAAATTTTCTTACAAAATTGTTGCAAATTAGCAAAAAGGAGAGCTGGCCTTTCAGAACACACTGTTCTACAACTTTGTTTTCACATTATCAAGGAGGACGCTTTGAGTTTCCAAACACCCTTTAGCAATTCAGCAGGATGAGGAGCAACCAGCTGGAAGTCGTGCAGTGGTTGGCCACTGGCCTCCTCAAAAGAGAGGTAAGCCTCTCTTGGCTTGTGTGAGTCCAAAAAGACAGAGACATTTTTCTGTCTACTGATGTATCAGAGATTTAATAACAGGAAGGTGAGAAAGCTGCTTAGGCTTATTTGCACACTGAGAACATGAGAGAAGAGGGTATGAATTCAATTCAGGCTACAGACTGGAAGAAGCAGTGGGGACAACCAACTGAACTAAGGTTAAGATGGAACTTGATTGTGTTGAGGGGATTATAGGACACAGGGGATGCACTCACCATGAGCTGGATATGACAACCTAAGAGACCCCGTCCAGATTTACGTTGACCTGATTCAACCTTTGCACAAACATCATCCAGATAGTACAGAGATGATAGTGGTTAGGAAGCCTAGCATACATGGCTCTCTCCCATGCCAAGAGCTCTGTTTTGGCTGTACAGGGATCCTGGAAGTCCAACTGGGACTAGATGCCCACCTTCTTAAGACAGGTAATGGTAGGTTGATAATTGCACCCGTTGTCACCCTTGTTTTCTCCTTCATATGCTTCCTTGTAGTCCTGAATTAGAATGACTTTCCTCATCCTTTCGCACCAGCTATTTTTGTTTTTTCCAGAAGGTGAAATCAAATTTCTTGCTGATGTAAAGCACAATAGCTCCACTTTATCCATGGAGTTATATGAATTTTAGACTGGCAGGAGATCAGTAAGACCTTCAGATATGGCAGACGTTAATGGCTGAAGTTCATTCAAATACTGTAGCTTCCACTTGGATTATGTCACCCTTTGTCAGGTTAATCAAAATGTGCCTGACTGCCTTACCCCTGATGCTCAAAGAACACACCACGTACTCTGACCTTTTGCAACATGCAAGGGGTTGTATTTCACATGCCAGCTATTCAACAGTAAGAATGGGTAAACCTAATGGCTTCCTGCAAGAATGCTATTTTTATAGAGATAGAGAGAAAAACAATGTAATAAAAGCACTGCCTTAGAGAGCAGCCATCGTTTTCTTCTAACAAAACCCTCATTTTTGCTGCTAAGACAAATCAAGTCAGCCTCATAGACCTTTATTTTGTTTTGCTTTCCAACTGAACAAAAGTAGCTGCAAGGTAGATAAAGTGCTAATTTTCAGGGGGTTGGAATTTGGGAAGGAGCAGAGGTTTTTCAGGACTCCTTCTTAAGCAGAGGTAGTGGCATGCACCTTTAACGTTTGGATGCCAAGCTGTCAGCAAGCAACTTCAACACCGCCTTTATCTCTCCTCTTTTCTATTTATACATTACAGAAAGCTATTTTTTCCTGGATTTAATTGCACATCAAAGGACCAGCTGAATGGATCGGTTTGGGAGGTTGCTGATAGCAACGCTGGGGAATCCTGCAAATGCAGGTCTAAAATTTCAGTTCTTTCCAGTGGTATATTAGCTAATATGGGGAAAGCCAGTGAAACACTTAGCAAGCAAAAGCACCCTGGCTGTGCTTCTATTATTTACAAGTTCAAGCTGGACATACAGAAGATTAAATAACTATTTATTATATTAATTCCCTCCCTCAAACCACACATTTCCTACTAAATGAGAAACCAATGACAATGCTCATTTCACTCTTAGAGAGACATAGATGGCAGAACTTTAAAGACATTCAGGTGTCTCAGAGTCCATGAACATGTCCTTAAAAATGGAGTACAGCCTCCTATTCATACAGGGATGTATAAGATGAATCTCCCAGTTACCTTTAGGCCAAATATATTTGCCTTGACAAATACAGATTTTGAAGGACTGTTCCAGGACTACAGGAACACAAAAATCGCAACATTAAAATTGATGATATTTGACACAGTATCAGACTGAGTGTTTCACTGACCTGTAAGTGAACAGAAACGCCTTCAACTCAGTATTCTATATTGTAACAGAGAAGTGACTGCTGCAAAGTACCTCAGCTGGCTTAAAAACCATTTTCCCAGCACCAAGCCTGTCTCTTCTAAGCTTTATGCACAAGAAAGGTAAACAAGCACAACTCCAGTCTTAAGTTGCACAGCCTTTTTTGACACATTGACTTGATTATTTTTGTCTACTTCCCCAAGCTTTCCAGCTCATACTGACTTAGCTTCTTTCAGATGAAACCTCCGGCAAAGCTGCTGGTGTTTCAAGATCCTTAAAACTCACTCCTTTGAATATCTCAATGTCAATTATTGCTTATTTATGAAAAGAAAGGAAAAGCAAAACACACCGACCCAGACTGAGGAAATAACAAATAGACAGAGTCCCACATTCATAAACAAAACAATATACTTCCTAGAGCTGTTACATAATCTTAAAGGGTTGTTTTGTTTTAAAACCAGCACCAGTTTAGTAGGTCTTTTTGTTCTACTATTGTTGTGCTACTTTTAAGTGGGAGAGGTGTTTGACAAGTGAATCTTCAGTAATGACAACTGCAGCTTTTATTGACTTTTTTCAAAATATTGAGTTAACTCAGAATTACTGAGCTCAACAGCACTTGTGAGTGCAAACTAATGTGTGGTACACATTGCATGAGAATTTATTTAATGTTAAACCCAACAGAAGCTGATGGCCAAACCTAGAGACTCTCAAACCCTGTTGGAAAACCTTTTCCCTCCCTGGATTGGACATAATCCACCTCTGGGCTTTATTCCACTGCACACACACAAGTATAATTTACTATAATAATTTATAATGGTGCGTAAATTTTTAATAGGGCCCGTTTCCTTAAGCTGTTTCTGTTCACTTGCAGAAATGTGACTTTCTGAAGAGCACAGCCATATACAAGGAGATGGATGCAGGTTTGGGGTGAGGTAGAAGAGCTGGAAGATGGCTCAGCCCCTATTGCCAGTGATTCCTCATGCCATACAGCTCTGCACGGGCCAGTCCCAAGAGGAACGCCTCCAAATAGCTTGAGAGAACATACCTGTTTGCACATACAGCAAACTAATCACATGGAGCCAAATCTCAATGGAAATAATAATAAGAAGAAATAGAATGTTCCAAACAGTACTCATCTGGGAATCTCAATTAGCTTCACAAAGAGTAATTAATTTAGCTTCTTAACTCTCTGCAAGGTAGAGAATTACTAATCTTCCCATTTTATGGATGGGGATATACACATGCAGAAATGTCTACAAGACACTAGCTAGAGTTAGACAGCACCTCTTCTTATGGCCTGTTCTCTTCCTTGTGCTATCTCCCATCATATCAGCTGGTATTCTCCCTTTGTTTTTATGCAAAACTACATTCTCCTGTTTTGGACCAAAGAAGAAATGTCTCTAAAGTCTGCTAGGGTTTAACATAACCAAAGTCTGCAGTACTCGGCACAAGACCTGCAATAAATGCCATTGCTTGGTGTCCCCTGTGCTGTGACAGAACATGTGTCCAGATAGGAACCCACCGGATTTGACTTAGTAATCCAACAGTGAAGTTTCCCTAATGAGGCTGATGACAAATTTGGCTTTATTTCTTTTGCCAAATACTGGTATTACCCAGCAGATAACTCTATAAAAAAGTCAGATTAAACACCAGGAGAGAGACCTGCCTGCCTTTGACCTTAGATGCAGGGCATGAAGTGTCAGGGCTTTGAGGGCAGCACTTCAACATGGCGAGATAACAGGTCCTTCCCTAAAATAAACACCAAGCCAGCCATATGAACAGAGTCTCCTCTACGTTATAATCCCTTTGCCATTTTACATCTCCAGATGAGTTACTGTATTGCAACACATACAGAATTAGTATGTGATGATCCCTCAATAGTACTCCCTAAGTATAACTATATAGAGGATGGGGAGGAATAAAGAAAAAGGTTAGTGACTTTGATACCAATCTCAACTGAACTTGATATGCCTGCTTTCTCAAAAGGAAAATCTTTGGGTAGCCTCAAAATATTAAAGATGTTTGTTTTAGGTGGGGGTTAACTGAATATGGGATGGACTTAGTGACTGCTGAATTACTAGCTGTTTCACAAATGTTCATGCATAAACTGTCTTTGAATGTGAGGCTGTCCTTCAGGTAAAACAGGAGGAAGGAGATGTTCTCATCTATTTTTAACTTGGTCGCAAAGTGGGTTTGTGACTTGGAAAAATTATTTTTCATTGTGTCTCGGTTTCCCACAAAGAAAAGAAGGCTTGCAGCTGGTGTCCATGGCAGCTGTGCTGCAGTGAATACAAAGTGGATGAAAAATATTACTACTGGACTGTGTAAGGGGAGATTTCAGACCCAGTCACATTTTTTAGCAGTTTGGAGGACTGCATAAACTGCCAGGCAATGGGGAATGAAGTCCGTTGCAGTGACACCACTGGAAAAAGGAACCGCATCCCAGTGTACTCATCTCCTAAAGCCAAAGTCTGCTTTAATTTTCCCAATTTAAGGTTACTGAACAGCTCCCCTGCAAATTCCCTTTGCCACATTTCTCTGATGTGAGCCAGCAACTTGTCTGCTTTGTGTCTATTTGTGGCCGATATGAACTGTGAGGGCTGAAAACAAGTCCAGAGGATCTTTTACAATTCCTGGTTACGAGGAGGGCTGTGAGCAGCAAAGTGTGTCACATATATTTGTCAGCTGCAAAGCTGAAACTGATAGCAGTGTAGGAATAGAGAGCTGATAGCCTCACCTCTAGCTGATACTTCATGTGGCAGATCATGTTTCTGGGGGCTCCTTTTCCTGCCCCAGGGATGGCTAGAAAAAAGTCCTGCTGCACCCTGGTGAGGATGTGCTCATGTTTTCTCACCAGCTGCCTGGGACCAAAAGGCCAGGGTAAACCAGGTACGCAAGAAAGCCTTGCATGAACTATCTGCTGTTTGTCAGTGCTTAAAGACCTACAGTCCTGTGTTGGTCAGGTTGATGATATTATGGCTTTGCTATTGCTCTCCACTTGCAGTGCTCTCCAGGCACCTGCACCCAGGAGTTGCTGTGAAGACAAGCTTGGAGGCAAAGCCGAGTGCAGGCCATCAAATCCACAAGGCAGGTGGGAGCAATGCTGGTATGTGCAAAATGCACCAACACTGGGGCTCTAGAGATGGCAGTCACTGCTATGGGAGGATGAAAGGGAGGGGAAGACACTATGGACCTTGGAGGTAAAGCCACCGCTTGGCATCTCATGTAGGACAGAGGAAGTGTCATCCAACCCTCCTCAGCCCACATCTGAGTGACGAGGGAAGGGAATTCAACCAGCTTTTAAAATCTCTGGAAGATATCACAGTAGTTTACATTCAAGTTGTCACTCAGGCAGATGCATTCCTTAAATGCCCATGATTAGCCCTCTTCCCCAATTAACAGAAGAAGAATCACAGCTCTTGTGCAAAGTGGCTGTGGAGACACCCATTAATTTCCATGGACTTGAACGTAAACAGTAATGAAAAACTCCCTCTAGTTTTCCAGGGAGACTCCTTTTGAGTGTGCATGTGTCTTCGTGTGCCTTTGCCATTTGGAGAGCTACAAGGTCCCCCTTTCTCTCCCTGAGGCAAAAGTGATCACCTTCAGAGCCACCATCCCCAACCGATACCAACTGCCAGCTCCTTGAGAAGCTGCTTCGCTTCTTGGGACAATTTTTTGTTTTTTTTAAACTTGGTGGCAAAAGGGGAAGGGGAGGATCATCTTTGCATTCACAGAGTAGTTGGAAACACCAGCAGCATCTCTTGCTCCCAAGAAACTCATCATCCTTTGGTGATACCCTGTCCCGGCTGGAAGAAAGCACAGGGAGAAGAGGACTGTTCTGGGCTCTGAGCTGGGCCCAGGGAAAAGAGAGAACATGAGGAAAAAAAGAGAGAGAAGTTCTGCAAATGAACAGTCAGCATAAACAAAGCCTATCAGCCCAGGCAAGAGACCGAAGCACAACTGCACTAAACAAATCACGGTGGAATCAGCAATTGGCAAAGTAATTGGCGTTATTACAGCTGATGGAAAATTTTTGATTCCGCCCATGTTCACTTTCGAAACACTACTCAGACATTTAATTGGCTCAGTTCTCATGTAGCTGATTGCTCTTTTTTTTCAATTCTGGAATGTATCATCAGGCTTTAATCTACAGACAGAAACTTTGGGATATGCTTCCCTAGCTCTGTCCACCAGCCATGAGATGGGGGATAAAGTTTGCACAAACTAAGCAATGCAGGAGAAACGCATGGAGAGAAATAGGTCTGACCTGGGAATTTGAATCACTTCAGCCTCTGTGTTCCCCCATTTCTTTGCAAGTCAAAATCTAGCACTACCAAACAGCCTTATTCTTGCAGCACATAAAATAATGCACGTTAAATGCAGGGATGCAAATTGCATCTGGTGATGTCACCAAAGGGTGGTTTTTGTGCTTTAGTTGTCATGCAGTTAAATTGCCTTCTCTCTCACACACATATGCTAGTGTGAGTAACCTGTGGCATGTTTCTCACACTATTTGATAAAAAGTTAATAACAGTTGAGTGTCTGCACTCAGAAAACACTTCTTCTACTTGCTAAATTCTTTGGCCAAAGCATCCTCATCCTCTGATTTGAGCCCTCTTCCAGAAAACCAACTGTCCCTCATAGGTCAGGTCTGCATGGAGAAGGAAATTTCAGTGAGAGGCTTCTAAGTCTTTCCCCAGTGTTTTTTAAAAACCTCACAAAATCACTACTCTGTAGGGAGCAGCCAGGTCCTCAAGGTATAAGAAATTTGGGAATGGCACTTTTTTTACGCTTTCATCAGAAAGAGCAGATTGGCTTGGCACTGAGACATATGTTCAGCCTTTTTTTAACCTCCTCTCCCTAGGTCTAGTCTTAGCCCCTTGATCTGCTCTTTGGAGGACATCCAGGTCTAGGAGCAGAAAGCTCTTTCCTTGGCCAGGCAATGGATCTGTAGGGCAGACAAGGCTGTGGAGGAAGGATGCTATTGCTCACTTCCCTCCTCCACTCCTCTAGTCTGTCAAGAGCTGTATGACCACAGGCTGCCTTAAAGGGAAACGCCACAGTGGCAGTAGCTCTGCAGCCGTGTGGAGGGATGGCTCCTCAATTATCAGAGTTGGTTTTAAGTATGCCTTCTCCCTGGAGGGAGTGGGAAGATTTCTGAAGCCACGTGATTGATTCATTCATCAGCTGATTTCAATGGGATATGATCCATTTAGATTTACAGCTCATTTCCAAGAAGGAGGGAGCCCGGAGAAGTTCATCTGTCATATCCTCCATCATTGCAAATCAAAGGCATCTCCACACTGGGAGACTCCCAATGCCAAAGGGAGAGGGTGTTTGGCAGCATGGTTCCAGCTGCACATGGAAAGAGATTTCTGGAGCTGCTGGACACAAATCCCCTTGTTTTTCTTGGACACCCCCC
>VYZV01034350.1:155208-198540 GCA_013401275.1 Pandion haliaetus
CCCCAAGAAGCACAGGGTTGGGGAATGGGATCATTTTAAACAAGCAGGTGCCTTTCCACCCAAAACAACTGGCTAATTATGGGTGACCCAGTGCCACAGTTATCTTTTGCAGGGAATTACAGTATTGGCCCCCAGGTCTGTGTGCCTCCCGAGCCGCTGCTGCTGCTTCTGTCAGACACCAGCACAGGACATGGTGAGTCCTACAGAGCTTCAGAAGAAGACAAAACCCAAGCTGCCTTCAAAGCAAATTGGAGACCAGAAGATGACAAACAAGCAAGTTCAACACAGGGGACGTCAGCTCTTTCCTTCTCCTTGCCAAACAGGACTTACAGAAAATCCCACTAGAAAGAGCCAACAGGCTATGGCCAGTGATAAAAATGGAAGGAAAACACAGGCAGCCTCATGCTATTTGTTTTATATACCAAGCTGAATATTTCCCCTTTCAGTGACCACTTCTGAGTGCTTGACTGTGTCAGAGAAGAGCAATGCAGAGTCCCAAGAAGCCAACAGGGAGATGCCCATTCCTTTCATCCCAGTTTGGTGCAAGCCTTTAATTCACACACCATATGAGACTGTCTGCAAAGGGGCAGTCTCCTGTTGGAGATGCAGTGGACTTCTGGGATGGGATATAAAAAGATGGAGGTCTGCTCCCAGCAGTGCTGCTTTGTGGCCACAACCAAATCACCTCACTCAGTGTATTTTCTGTTCTCTGAAATGGGCATAGCATCTTGCCCTGCTTTGTGAGATGCTGAGATTTATGTGCAAAAAGCATGACATAAAAACTAAGTATTGTCACATAAAGCTAGATGTAGCTATAAAAACAAGCCAAGGTAATGTGGCTGCCATTAAAATCCTGACACTGAGTGCTAGAAGTGGCTTAAATTTGCTGTGGTACTCCTGCTGTTCCCTTTTTTTGAGCATGGGAAAATATTGCCTTGCAGATAAACACTGTGATGAGGTAAATGTCCAGAATTTAATGAACTCAATTATAATTGATGAAAATGTAGCTTTCATTAGTTTATAAATGCCTGATTCATATTAAAAAAAAAAAAAATCCAGAAGGAATGTTTTCCCTAAGCATGTGCCAAGTAAAAGAGTAAACAACTTCTGCTAATACACCTTCATCTCTTCTCCAAGGCTGTCTCTCCTGCAAAGGAAAGGTTCATGTTACACATGCACCAGCCCGGTCCACAGTCCTCTTGCAAAGCTTTCCCAGTGCGATGCACCCAATCGCAGTAACAGCTGGCCACAGCTGGGTGTGTCGTTAGGCACCGCGAAGCCTTTTCCCACTGCTGTCTGCCTGCCTCTGCCAACCCTTCAATTCTCGTCTTCACCTTTTAATGTCATACAGTCTTTGGGCCAAGAACAATAATATATTTGCTTTATGGTGCTCTGACCATGACAGGGATTTTTATGGACTACCGCAATATCATCTTCTTAACTGTGGACATGCTGCTGATTAAAGGGGTCACACTGGCAGCAAGGGAATCTGTAATGTCTTTATTTGTTCATAGGAAGGATACACTGGGAGTTCAAGTTTCTCTCTCCAGCTTCGGCCTCTTGGTGCTTTGATCCTGACCACCTTTGAGAATAAAAGGGGAATTTAGTTCTTAAATGTGATTCGGTCACTGGTGTCTCGGTTAACACCATCCATAAAAGGATTGATTTCTTTGTTACACAGCACAAGGCTGAGACCACAGAGTTGAAATAGGAGTAGCATGAAAAAAATGTAACTTTTTAGCTAAAAAGGGCCAGTCATTAACCATGTAAATAAATGACTGGGTATTCAGTTTTAATAACACACTTTATTCTGTTGCACATTCATGAAGAGAGGTGAGGAGAAAATGTTCTGAGGCTTCAAAAAGATTTGTTTTTAAATTAGAGAATTACACATCATGATATTTCAGCACCGTGAACACCTGCTGACAGTATGACTGCAAAACAGGACATTCTTGAGGCTGTAAGAAAATGGGCACAAAAAAGAGAATCCTGTTATCAAGTAAAATATCTGAAGACTGTGGTTGAGCGTGTGCTTTTTTTCTCTGACTTTTAAAAGCGTCACATCCTCAAATTCAAACAAGCAGATGGCTGCCAGAAACACTCTGAAACCAGCAAGCTGCTTGTGTTGGACACATCATTTTGGTGTCTTGGCCTCTTGACTCTCACATTGATTTTTATTTCATTTGGTTTTGATCCAAGGCAATTGGAGAGGATTTTAAAGTCACCAATGACCTCTGAACTTCAATGATGGCATTTTGGGGTATTTTATCTAAAAGAGGAGATAAGGGCAGAAATGGCTATTCAGTCACCATCCAATGAAAAAAAAAAATGACATCATTTGTGGTTTCAGTTGAAGCAGCTGAAGTAAGCTGCTGAGCCTGTACAGAGAAGAGGTGATACTGCTGGAGAGAGAAATGTTTTGAAGAGCATGCAACCATGGCATCACCTCCTTTTGTTGATAGTACACAGCTACAACTGATGACAACTTCAGCTCTAACTATATGTTCTTGCAAAGTAGCAACCCTCAGCAACCCTAAATCATACCTGTTCCTGGCTGAGTGCCTGAATGTTTGTTTCTTCCCTCTAAAAGAGTGCAGAAAACTAATGTTTGATACGAAGTTGTGTCTTAGGAAATGCCAGTAGGTAAAGAGCCTTGCATTGCATTTCCCCTGCAACTCGGATTGCTCTGAGCACGTCAAACCTGACCTTGATTCCTCCCAGTAAGATATAATACACATCTCTTGTTCTTCACATAGACTTGCCAAGACATTGTCTCGAGCTTCATGTCCCAGGTGCTAAAAGGCTTGCCATGCAGGAGATAAGCTGAAGATCTCAGATGAAGGATAAGGCTGATAAATTTGCTCCTTGGGAGCAAGGGGACCTCTGACAGTGTGGGTGAAGGTCACTTGGAAGATAGAACTAAGATGGTAACATTATAAAAAAAAAATCCCAAGGTAGACACCCAGCAGCACACGTGCCTCCCGCCAAGGGGTGGACCCTGGCCAGTGTTAGTCATGTTCCTCCATATGCTTTGGGAAGTTTCTCAGACCCTGTGGGACAGCTGCGTGCGTGACCATGTTAGCAGAGCGAGACATTCAAGATTCAGATGGCTCCATGTCAGGAGCCACATGGGCTGGGGTGCTACTCCTCCTGCCACACAGCAAGGAAGGCTCCTATGACACGAGTGACCTTAAGTAAAAGGAGCCACTGGGTGTCTTCCCAGTGATTTCAGTGGGCTTTGTGCAAGGTTTACACCTATTCAAAAGCTAGTTGTTACCTTTCTGCTTGATACTGTCTGCAAGCACAGCGGGTCCTGACAACAGTGAATCAGAGATGAGGCCACCTTCCTGAGAAGGGTAGTGAGGCACTGCAGAGGATACCATTTCTCCTGATTCCCTCTTCCTAAGACATGTGTGAGGAGAGACGTTTTCCTCCCTCACCTTGTCAGGGGCTCTCGTGAGCTCCTTCCAGCCATGTGAGGCTCCTCCTTTTATGCTTCTGTAACTGTCCTGCACCTTCTCCCAGGTGATGTGGTGGAGCCATTCCCTCCTCCCAAATGCCTACATCTCCTCACTTATCCTCACTGAGGTTATGCTCTGTTCACATCCAGGTTACTTTCTCCCCAGCACTCTTATTATTGAAGCAGAGTCAGTTATTAAAGAAATGGGAGCATGCTATAGTGCAGCTGCTGCTCAAATACAAGAAACCAGAACTATAGTATTCCTATATGAACATTACTGTGCCAACTAATTTTGGTGGCACATAGGTAAAATACTGATTTAATTTATCTGTATCTAGTAAAATCTGAAAAGAGCTTATAGGAAATCATACCTATATCTTAGACAATGAAATTCTGGGCTCTTCTGGGAAGATTGACAATTGTAAAACAAATCTGCCAAACTTTCATTCACAGCTTCATTGCAAAGCCATTGCAGATTCAGCAAAGACTGCTAAACTCACAGGGGAGCGTGTGAATGCACATGCAGGAATGGGGAGCACCACATTTTCTTCCTCCCAAGACAACCTGGCAGTGCGAGGGGCAGGAAAGCAAGTAATGGATGCTCCTGATGCTGCCAGCACACCTCAGTGTTGCAGGACTTTTTTTCCCAACCAATAACTTGAGCCTGAAGTCACCTCTGCAAGCAAACTGCACAAGCCTTCAGTAATGATGCTGCTCATGATGCTTGGAGAAGGCTGCTGGAGGTCTCAAGCCATCATTCTGCAGCCTGTCTCACTCTTCCCATGAAGAAGAGCACACCAGGATGGTGATTAGTTTGGCCAGCCATGCTGCTGTGCTGCACCATTAGAGGTAAATACTGGAGCTGATGCAGCTTGATTTTACTGATGCTCTTTGCAGGTTGTTTGCAGCACCCAGAAACCACAGAAGGCTGAAATGAAACTATATGCACCATATCTGCAGGTTGTGTGTGCCCTGATACCCTTGTGTTTATGTTTGTGCTCATTATTATACACAGAAGGAAAGTCTGCAGAAAACATTGGTCCCTGGGGGATAGCATGCTGTAGCGATTTTCAAGCCGGTTGCTCTGCAAGTAAAAGCCAGAGTGCTAGCAGGTAATGCCTGAAAAGTTTGATGCCTTGATTTCTGCTGTATGGATCAATATTAACAGTAATATTGTATTTCCAGGGCATACTGAACTGACAGAACTATTGATTATTTGGTATGTAGCAGTGCATTGATACCTGATAGCAAACTGGGACAGTGAAACAATAAATGTGCAGTTGTTAACAAGCAACACAGGGCATTGAGTTTCAGTGACACAACTGGGATATTGCTTCCTTTGTCTAAAATGGAACATCTTTAACCTGTCAAAAATATAATTGACTTAGCTGACTTACTGAAATACCTGGGGAAAATATCTTCCTCACTGAAACCTGCATTTTAAGGTCATGTTTCTAAATATGTGCCAAATTCAATCAATAATTTCATCCCCACTGTGACCAAACACTTGAGGTATTCTTGAAGGGAAAATGTTTTATTTGATATGTTTAAACATGTGTTATATCAGATCACCTTGTGCACGAACAGATTTCAGTGAAAGAAAACTTAATAAAACATTACAATTTGGTTGCAGTAGTTGAGCTTAAGTTATTTTTTTCACATACGTTTTTGGTTCAGTATGAAAAAGTAGATATAGAGATATATATATATTTGGATAGGGTGAACTCGAAATTAAACTTTCTTCATTAAAAAAAGGGTTTACTTATATTTTAAAGACATAATGCTATATCCTTCCATGAGCTGTTTTATTATATATAAGTCTACAATTTCTCTTATGGACACATTTTACTCTCTGCCACCAAACCATTAAAAGGAAATTATGTAGAATACTGATCTTATGGCTGGAGCTTATTAAAAAAGGAATCTCCCTATGGTGAGGGAGAACGAAATACTTTCTGTGAAGAAAAATAACAGGTGGCACTTGCTGCTGCAGAAAAGAACAGCTCAATGACTTAATACTCTTTTTATCTGAGCTTGGAGAGGCAAGGGAGGTGACTAGTAAATATGCAGGCAATGCACCTCCACTGTACATAGCCTTTTTCTAGCATAATATAGCCTTTTCTCTGCTATCAGCATGTTGAACCCTGTAGGCTTAACTGCCTTAGCAACCGTCTACGATTTGGAGAGGACAGGACTAAGGGAGGGTGAATCAGTCTCTGATGGTGGCTCCCCTCTCCCACTGCTGATTAAATAGAGCTTAGGATGATGGAGTCCAGTTGCTCAGTTGGGCCTGAGCACCTTCAGCTACTAGTAAATTAAATGTGCCCAGAAATATTCCCAGGCATTGAGGCCAACTGGCACAGAATGGTTTGCATCTCTGCTTGAAACCATGTCTTAACTTCCCTAGCGCAGCAGCTAAATGAAAACAGCTCACTGGGATGAACCCTGATCCATGCTTAGGAATGATTTAGGAGCTTGCTAGTTGTCGTGGACCAAATGTGTGCCAAGGACTGGTCTAGTAGTTTGAGTATACCCAGTCATACTCCTGTGAACATTCCCAGACACTGCTTAACTTGCTTAAGACAGATGTAGCCTAAGACATTGGTATGACTATGTCCTTCTTCCTCTTTTCCTGCCCAAAGTCATCTCTTTCCAGCCAGGAGAAGGGAATTGCATGGCTCTACATTTTGTAATAACAATAATATTTTGCTGGCTGGAGATTACTGCTGTCTGCAATCTAAGAATAATTGCAAGGAACCAGATATGTGTTTAAAATGACAAAGATGTTATACATGGGCAGCTTAACTTCATAAACAAACCACTGTCCTCTTTTTCCCGTGCCACACCACGGTCATCTGCCTTCTACTACATTTTCAACCTTTGCAAATTTAAACTGCGTACCCCCAAAAAAGCATCCGACCTCAAGTAGCTGCTATATATTCTAACCATGTTACATTAGAGGACCATAAGATGTCCCATAGGAACTTCTGTGTTGCCCAAGGCAAAGCAAGTCTGTTTTCATAGGTCCCTCTGAGCAACAAGAAGCTGAAAGCAAGCTTGTTACTTTGAGAAGCATTGACTATATCAGGGCAGGGACCATCTGGCAGAAGGCACAGCAGGGTTAACGCAATCCCACACCAAGAGGGAAGATCTTGGTATGGTGTCGCCCAAGTCTGGGCACCCTCCTACACATGACAGGGACCCAAGCACTTGAAGGCAGCAGAGGGAGGCAGAGGAAACATTTCATACCTACACCCTCTTCACCACACACACCACAAAGCCTTCTCATTGGAAAGGTCTCAAAGCTGCCATCAGAAGCTTTTACTCTCAGATGGGAGCTTTTCAGAGGAACCCATCCCTTTGAATAGTTTTGCTCATGACATTTGCAACACTTATCTGTGGACATCATCCATGCAGCAACCAACTCCTGGTTTGCAGATGGAGCTTGGGAGGGAGCACCTTATCGTAGTGAGCTGGCTGTAATTCAGCAATGGCGCTTTCTTGGTGAACAGACAGCACCATCCACCCTTTGCAGTGCCTGCTCTTCCCAAAGAAAAGATGGTGGAAGCTTGTGTCGGGTAGCTGGTGCCTCCTCCCAGCTCTTTTTTGGACACCTTTGTGGCCCTGGCAGCTGCAGCTAAAGGCACTATGTGGGCTCTCAGCCTCAATGTTCCACGGCGGCTCCCTGATTCCCGAAGCTATAATGCCAGGAGGATGGCGGATGACTGCATGCCAGCAGAATCTTAATACTTTATGATCCTATGATCTAGTGCAAAAGGCAGGAGGAGTGGGAAGCCCAGCAGGCACCTGATTGAAGAGGCTGGGGGAGATAAGAGAAGACAGTGTCCTGCTGTGCGTTTCCTTCACCTCCATAACCTTCTAATTTTCAAAGAGTTTCCATCGGGTTGTGGCAGCTATTGTTCTCCAGACCTGGTGCATCAGCATCCCCATTACCCTGACAGCAGTTTGGGATTCACACACCGCCACCCCTTCTCCTTCTTCCTGTCAGGAAAATGAGCAGCTTGTTTGGCTTCAAGAGGAAATAAAATGTGCACAAGTCCGATACTCCTGTGCTAACTGTGTACAGGGCTATGCTACATACTCCATAACCAGCATGGGCTCCCTGGGCATGTCCTCATGCTCAGATAGACCCAAATGCATTCACATCGGACTTCACAAACGTGTCCATCCTTCCTTCCTTCCAAAAGTGGCCACAGCAGCCAGATCAAACTTTGGCACAACCATGACCAATGTGCAGTCAGCAATGAATGTGTTCCTTTATGCCAATTATCAAGAAAGTTGAAGATTTGTATTGGACATTAAGATAAAAAGGAGGCTAATTTTAAGCTACAGCAAAGTTTAAGGAGTAATCCTGCACAGGCAGGTAGGTAAGATCAATGTAAAAGTTGTTCTTGTTTCTGCTTGGCTCTGTAAAAAGATAAATACTGTCAGAGCTGTGCATTTTTTAAAACCTGGGGTTTTTTTTCCTAAAAAGAGTTGAAGTAAATTTAAACATTACTGTTATTATCTCAAAAATGACAGAGACATTTCCATGTGAATGTTTCCCTTTGCAGTCAGATATCCATATCCGCCATGTGTGTACCTTCAATTTGGGGACTGCAGCTGCCCTGTGGTCAAAGGACTCAGGGTCCATTTTGTGTAGATCTTTCTGCTAAAATGGGGTTATCAGTGATAGAAAATACTGCAAGGTCACCCACAGCCTTGACAGAAGGGTAGGAGAAAATTAGGAAGAAACTGTAAGCTGTAATGTCCAACTGTAGTTGGCAAACCTGAGTGTATTTGGATTGCCTGTACCAGTATTTCACTTCCCTGTTTTCAAATGATTGTCCTAGCCCCAGTGATTAACCACTTGAATATACTGAAGAAGGATATTCACAGGAAGGATCTCATGATAAAAAGGCTATTCCTGGCCCTCTTTCCATCACATCATAATCTGTCCACTAATATGGCTTGAGATCTCAGCTGATCAAAAGGTCATAAGATGCTACTGCTAAGTATCACTCTGTCTCTGTTCAGCCGAAGGCATTTTTACTCCATGCAGCAGGCAGAGGAATTCAATAGCAAAGGCTTCAAATCTGTTTGTATAATAGATGAAGTCTTTGCTATATGGCATTTATCTTCCTTCAGGGAGTGACACCTGATAAATAAATCTCCAGTTACCAGTGAATTTAAATAAAACAAAGGCAAATCATATCCCTTTGCACTGTAAATATATAACTGCAAGTAACATAAGAGTTCCCACTCTCCCACCATTTCCTTTGCTACAAAAGCTGTAAAGTGCTGACCACCCTCAAATTCTGCTAAAATCAAGGGAGCTGAAATCTCTGAGTACATCATGAAGAGCACGGTGTTAACAGAGGAGGGACTAATGAAAGAGTAAAAAGTACTTCTTTTTTTTCTTTAAATTAGCAAAAAACAAAAACCAAAGAAAGCGGGCTTATTAGCATATTAATAGGAATGATGTGGTGAAAATGAGGGGGAATCTAGTAAATGGGGTGATGTGTTTCCCAGTGAACAACACCAGGGTTGAGAGTGTTCAAACATCCTGGTATGAATAAAATACTGAACCACATCCTACCCAACACCACCACATTGGCCTGTTGATCACCACTGTGCTGCGGTGTGCCAGTGGCAGTGGGTCCATCGGTCCTGCACTGCACCCATCCCTGGATGCCAGCCATCACCTCCAGCACTGATCACAGCTGTTTCTCTGGCCATCCTGCATCCAAGCAGTTCAACATGGGCAAAACCACAGACTGCTGCCCAAAAGAGCAGAGACAGAGGGTACCACTGCCAACAACCATCTGCCACCTGAATTCCTTGTCTAGCAGGTCTGCGGAGCTAGTTTCTGTGAGCATTACCATTGGAAAGAGCACTGTTTTGTGTCTTCCGCATGCTTGAAGAGTTGTCACAACCAAATTTTATCCCTGAGCATTTCACAGACTACCTGCCCACTCCTGGCTCTCCAGATGCAGAGCCCTACACCAGGACCAACAGACAGTTTATTTAACTGCAACTGGCAGTCATTTTGCTCCTCTCCATGCTTTCAAAGCTGAGAGCCATCAAAGATTAGCAGAAAAAATCATGACTATTTTTCCCTAAGAAGCAGCATTGGTAATAGGCTTCAGGAAAAATCCTCCTAAATGCAAGTGATAAGCGTAGACTGTGTGAAGGCTGACAGATCTGATTATAATTATCATGGCGAGGGGACCAGCACTAACCTCCCTTCTGGAAGGCAATGACAATTCCTGCAAGGGAACATGCAAGTGAATTATCACAGACAAAATCATTGCAAGTGGAATTGTCTTTCACTGGGAAACTAAATGAGGCTCTGATTTGGCGGGGGGGGGAACCAAAACCTTGAGCGCTTATTAAAGTTCATACCAATAGACAATGGCACTCAACCATATGCTTAAGTTTCGCTGACTTCAGGATGATGGAAGTAAAAGAATTAAGTGGGATATATGAAGCATGGAATGGAGTCATGCATGTAAGCTGTATTTGGAAATAAAGGATAACTTCTGAAACCATACTTAAAGGAGGTGCTCTACAACATAACATGAACAGAAAGTCCCAGAGAGCATGTTGATCCAGACTGAGCTAAATATTCAAAACTAAGACAAAACTCAGGCAACCTTGTACCAACCTTTCCCCCTTTCTCACATAGTAGCAGGAGAAAAGCCAAGCAGAACCAATACAGAGCTCTTCAAATTGTTTCTATACACTGAGTTCCTCCAATTGCATCTATACATTGACTGAAATACCACATTAGCTTTTCAGCAGGGTTTTGAGGTAGATATGGTACGTAGTATTCTTTCAAGATCATCCTGCCCTAACAGTCTTTGTGCTTTCTCTGACAGCATTACATTTTTCTTAGGCTGCAGGTTGTTTTGGCATTTCTCATTCTATTTCCATTGGAAACTAGGAAATAGAGAAACTTGGGCAATCTGGGATAAGAGTACTAGTACAGTAGTTTGTTCCTTCTGAACACAGGGAAATAGATATTATCTTCTTAATAGTGGGCTATAACTGCAGAGGAGATGAAGACAAGAGCCTCAGAGTCAAAGGCAGTTCTAGGAGTTTCATTCTCATTATATCTCAATGGAGTGAAGCAAATAAATTGTGCAAGGAGACATATGGAAGCTCACTACGCAAATGGCCTATTTAAGGCTCTTACTTCCTAATTAGGTCCTGGTGTCAGGAGGTTGGTAACAATTATTTACACATAGATCATTTGGATACAATACAAACTGTTCTAAAACCCAAACCATCATAATGGCATGCATTAAAAAGAAGTCCTATTTAGCTTAATATTTTTAGATTCTTTCGCTTAGTGCTTGAAGTATCAGTTTCTGTGCTATGCACATCTTAAATTTCGTGTCTAACACTGCAATAATGGGTTTGGAAGGGGAAAAGGAAGAAACAAAAACCTCCACAGCCATAATCGCTTGTTCTTACCTTGTTCACAGATTTCGTCACTGGACTCTGCACAGGGAACGCACACTCTCTTCCCAAATTCTTCATCTGACTCTGTGGCGTTTCCCAGAGCAAAGAGAAAAGAGAAAACCTTGATTGTGGGAATGACCGTGCAGAAAATGGTCGTAAGCATCCAAAGATTTGTTCTGCCCTTCTCCATTTCCTTACAGCTTTCTGCATGCCTGCTGCAACCTGCCAGCCAGGGCCCTCTGAGCACCCAGTGCTGGGGTTCACCCTTGGCCCCGCTCAGTTTTGGAAGGTCCCTCAGGCTTCTCCTTAACCCACACAGATACATAGATTTCTCCTCCCAGGTAGCCCTGGTAATCATATCGACGTCACAGGACCATCACGGCTTTCCCCGGCAGCCGCGGGGAGTGCAATGATCAGTGATGGCAGGGAGTGGTGTCACGGATTCCTGTGACAACCCACATTGGAAAGGCTTGGGAAGAGCAAGAGGTGTCACAGGATGCCAATCCTCCTGCTTTGTTTAAGAGTTAAATTAGGGAGCTGAAGCCAAGGATTGCCACATGGCAAACCCATTTAAAACAGGGTAAGTGCTTGTGCTTCAGCATCAAGACTACAGCAAACCTGCCCTCTGTGCTCCTGCACTTCTGGTACAAAAATGTGATCTTCCTCTCCCCTTCTTTCCCTCCTGCCTCCTTTCCCCTCTTTGTCCACATCTCCAGCCCTTCACACAGAGGTGAAATATTTCACACTTTCACCTGTGGTGATGCAGATCAGAGAGTGTTTTCTTTGCTTTGCTTTTCACTGATTTTGCCCAAGGCATCCTTTTAAGCAGCAGCCTGTGCAAAGATAATAGGTGGCACGATTCTCTTTAACTGGAATCAGCAACAAATCAGCCATCTGCCACTCCAGGGGTCTGAGATTAACCCAGCCACTGGACCGTGACTGCAAAGCATTTGCACATTTAGATTACAGAAATGTGAGGTTACAGGTCCAAAAAAATAAAAGACTGGGAGTGGGGAAGGTGTGGGGAGAAGGGGTGGAAGATAGCCTTGGCAGAGTCCTCTGGATTAACCCTTCCAGACACAAGTCATCTCATAACAACTCCAAGCAGACAATGTTTATCATTACAAAGTGTTAAAAGGATGAAGGATTTGGAAGAAGCAACTTGAGATTCATGAGCCATCACATTTCAGGCAAATACATCCAAAGACACCTCTTTGATACACAGAGAAATAAAGACAAAGACATTCAGCTGCCTTGTCAATGCCTTGCAATGCTCCTTGGGAATTATGACCAAGCTGCCCAGACGGCTTACTTGGACCACTTGGAAAATACAAGAGCAACATTTTTGTCCCAAGATGGACAAGTCCATTACACAAGCTCCCTTACTCCACAGCATTGTCAAGATATCGAGGAAATGAAAGAGGTCTGCATTCTGAAATATCAAGATTTAGGAAAGTCTCTTCATTTGCTGTCCTCTGTTTACCTTCCTGAATAACAAACACCGCATTGCTGCTTTGCACACATGGATGCTGTTGGTCCACATTAATATTTGTCTGTATCTTTGGGATCCTCTCTATAATCTGTTGGGAATTGTTATTTGGCAACTGAAGTATTAAGAGGTTTACATCACCAGTAAACACAAGCTGGCTCCACATCTAAAAGCATGAGCCATGCTCTGTGCAGGTGCACGGTGGGTTAGGACAGCCGCCAGGGTCTCCTCTACTCACTTTGATGTGGGCTTTCATCCCCACTCCTGGCATTTGCTTTTGTTGGTTGGAATCCCATGGTCAGGGATCTCAGGTTAAAAAGAGGAGGTTGTGCCCAGAGAAGGAGGTGCAGCTGCAGCCAAAAGTATCAGCAAGGACTTCTGGGAAATTCAGGCAAGGGCAGCATGGTATGTGCCTTTGGTGAGGAAGTTAGCTTAAATACACAACTCATCTCATTAAGTCCAAAGAGGCAACTGAAACGCAAACAGCAAGCACATACATGCATACCAAACCATGAATTTTTATCTATGTACTTTATTCACAGAGAACAGGTAGGATCAGGTGGAAAGTACAATGGCGCACCAGTTACTTGACCAACCCTCTTGTTGACATTTGCCATGGTTTCTTCATCCTCTCCAAGGTTTCCTGGGCCAAGCACTACATACCCCTCACTCGCAACAAAGGAAAAAGAGCAAGAAGAAATGACAGCACCTCCTCCGTGCAAGCCCAGGTTAAGCTGTGGTAACTACATGGTTTGAGGCACAGCTGAGAGCTCAAGAAGAGCAAGGGATTAGTTGCTGCAGACATCCTACTCCATACAAAACCTGCTAATGTCACCTCAGAAATGAGTGCACCTTCTAGCAGAGTTAATTTGGGACTGAGCTTTCTATCCTCCAGAGAGGAAGGACCATTGGTCCGTGAGGAGCTGTGAGAAGAGGATAAGGAGAGGTGGCTGGATAACACCTTTCAGTCTCCCGAAATTCCCCACTATTTATCACAGTATTTCCAAAAGGCATTGCTTGGGCAGAATTAGGTGCTCCAAAAACAGGTCTATGTGTCTGAAACCAAAGATGACATTTGAACTGATTTGGATTTATACTAGGGCATGGTTTTCAGGTGAGAGAGGTCACAGGGATCATCCCATGCCTGGGACTGCAAACTAGGCCAAGCTAACAAACCAACAATCCACAAGCTTCTGAGATGCAGCAAGTTAATGACCCTCTGCCTATGCTTTAGAAAGGTTTCCTTGAACTTCACCTGCTGGCTGTGTGAGTGCTAAAACTGCTGTTAAAACAGGACCTAGACCCGTTTTCAAACCCAAAGGCAGGAGTTTTCTCTTTCTCCAGTCTCCAATTCCTGTAAAGCCAACCTAAAACTTCAGATACAAATGCCAGAATGATCCAGAAATGAGCTTGTGTGTGGTTGGGGGAAAATCTTTGCATACAGCTTCACCTACTGAACTACTACAAGAATGCTTGTGCTTGTAATAATTTTAAAAAGGTTTTAAAAAAAAATCAGAAACCCATTAAAAAAAAGGTACTTTAATGTACTTTTTCCTAGGTTGTGATTGAAAGGAAGAGGAGAACAACACAGGACAAAATCTTTCTTTTCAGACAAAAATCACAGCAAAACTCCAGCCCATCCCTTGCAAATTAATCAACCTTATGAACTGCTGTTGAAGTTTCAGCACTATCTGATTTTTTTTGTTTCTTTTATCCAGGCAGGCTTTGCAGGAAGGGGCTTTTGCAACCAAAGCACTGACACTGCACTAACCAGGTGCTCAGCTGAGCCGTGGACCTGCTTGGAAGTTGCCTCATTCCCCAGCAAATAAGAAGCAGAGGGGAACACCGATGCAGGCAACGTTAAACCTTGCAGAGAATCACATGTCCTACAAGTAACCTTGCATCAGGATACAGAGCTACGAGAGCAGCCTTATGGGTATGGAGAGAGGAGGAGGACAGTGAGGAGGAGGGGAAGGAGTGGCAACAGGAAAACAATCAGAAAACTCCCTGGGAATTAAGTCTTCTCTTCCTCCCTAGGAAAAAAAAAAAAAAAACCCAAACAAAAAAAACCCTCCCCAATACCGAGATGGCCCCTTCTCTGCTTATAATCCTTTCCAGTAAGCATCGCAACAGGCATACATGGGCTCGAGACTGGCTACAAGCAGAGCAATTCTGCCAGGTGCTTGCCACACTGCACCAGCTCTGGGGTGTAAGGTGCTGTCCCCCTTCTGCCCCCTCTCTACCCTAAGTCCCCAACAAGGATCCCCTCTCTTTCCCAGAACCCCTAGGTATCGCTCGGGGTGGATGGGGGAGAAAAGGGTCACGTTTAAAAGGCAAAAGAAAGCAGGGAGGAAAGAGAACACCCCTGAGCCTGGCCGGCGGCCCTGCGGCCACAGCCATTCTCATTCCCGGCACGTTTCGCTGCTCTCCAGTGCAGCCCAGCTTCGAAATATTAGTGCGGCGCAGAATGCCATTTTCGAGTCGCTGCAGCTCCTTCTTGGCACTGGTTCAGCTTTTTGTCTTGCCTTCTCCTCTGAGCGCCCAGTGGAGGGAGGAAGAAAGAAAAGAAGAAAATAAAGCTCTGTCGCTTCGCCGCTGGGGCCGTCAGCCTCCTCGCAGCACCCCCCACCCTGCCTGCGGCACCCCACACCCTCCCAGCCCACTCCCAACCAAACCACTCAGCAAACATAAATCTCTTCCCACCTCCACAGCAGCCAGTTCACAGCCTCCTTCCCCACCACCACCCCTTTTCATCACTCTCTCCTTTGTACTCCTCTAAATTTTTCCAGCCAAGCGTTACAACCTTCCACCTCCCCTCCCCTTTCTCTTCCATCCCCAGCCCTCCCACCTCCTCCCCTCACATCGGAAAAAAAAAATCGTGCCATGGTTGCCAATGCACTGGCATCTCCTCAGAGCGGAGAGCTACTGTACCCGCAACATGCCTGGCAGGTCCAATCCAGCTCACAGCTGCCCAAGTGCAGGCGAGCTGCAGTGCTCATGGGTGCACACACGTGTGCACACACATATATGCACACATGTGTCACAGGGCAGGACATACTCTGTTTGCATCCCTTGGCGTTGCTGTAAATATAAACTTCCTGCAAGGTTGCGTTTGGCAACTGAATTCCTTGTCCTGCTTGTGAGGCCAGGAGAAAAACAGAGGTGCAATAACAATGGAGGGAGGGTGGGTTTTTTTAAGTAACCCAAACATGGCACTGAGCGTTTCCACGAACAACTTCTCAGCATGCTGTTCTGGCAACCAGCTGGTGGTTCCAGCCTGGCACCAGCTTTGATTTGTTTTTCTCCCCTCCTAAATGCCCTCCTCCCTTGTTTTTTTTTTTTTCTTTTTTGCTTTTTTCTTCCCTTTATCCCTCTTAGCTCAATCACAGAGGCACTCTGTCCTACTCCCACCCACAAATCCAAAGCAGCACGTGTGGAAGGAGGACCAAGGGGAGAGAAACGTAATGTGACACTCAAAGCACCAAGAAGGGGGAAAAAAAACCCCATATGTACACACAACATATGTATGCTCTTCTCTGAGGAAGAAGGAGAGAGTGAGAGATGTCCTAACAGCAGGCAACATGACCCTTGTGCATGCCAGGATGTGCAAGACCCAGCCTCCTCCACAAGGGAGGAAGGAGACAGGTTTGGCTGCGAGGTAGGAGAAAGGTTGAGGCAAAATGCATATTCTCCATGGAGAAGACCCAAGAGAGCCAACTTTCAGCCAGCAGGGTGACTCTAATTAAACCAGTCTGAAACACTGACATATGCATGAAGGAGATAAAGTGGGGTAAAATGCACCTTGTCTGGTGCCTGGAGGAAAGAGATTTAGAGAAAAAAAAACATTACTGCAGATGCTGGGTTGGCTTGGGAGGGACATGGAGGGAGGAAAGAAGATGTGCCGAGGATTTTAGCATGGTGGCATGAGTGCATTAAGCTGCAAACCAGGCTGGAGATCCAGAGCAGGTTATGGTCCTGTAAGCAGCTACTGGTGTCCTGGGTTTTTTTTATGAGCCTGGTTGGGCTGCTTTGTCCACTGAGATACATCAGGACTCCTTGGAAGCCACGGCAGTTACAGGGTAGTGAAACAGATGGGCCCTCACTGTGTCTCAGGCCTGGTGCCTCCACTCCCTGCAGCAATGAGTCCCTCAGGAGGCCCAGTAAAAGTGCCAGGAAAAGGCTGGTTCTCACCGAACACGCTCTGGCCACCCCCGGGAACAGCAGAGCAACCGGCTTGAAAGTAGGGTCGCAGAGACAGAACAGGAGACAGACAGACAGACAGCATGCTCGGGGTGGTACAGACAAAACAGCAGTGTCCTGAGCAGCTGCCTAATATGTATCTTGGCAAAATCTCTCCTGGCTGTGGATGAAGCAGAGATCGCAGGCTGGAATCGTAAACCCGTCAGTTGGTACGAGTTTTGCTTCCCTGGTCTGCACGTAAAATGCAGGAAGAAAGCAGAGGGCTGGATGACACCCTCCAGCTGCCCGGAGCCACTTGGAGGAGCTGGTCCTTCAGCCACTGCCAGCTGCTGCATGTGGAGCAGCTGACGGGCAGGCACTGAAGTGGACTTAAGCAGATGCCCTGCTGTGACTGCACTCATTAACAGACGTGTGAGTTTGCATACTTAAACTGAGCCTTGGGCCTGTGCACTTAGGAGCACCTCTGCCACTGGGATGTTTCCCCTTCTCAAGGTCTACATTGGAGCTTCCTCAAGGCCACCAGAGCATGGCTGGGGCTGGGTGGGTTGGAGGGAGAAATATCGAGGTAGGGCCACCAAATCCCCTCTTCTGAGCTGTGGCTTCACAGTCCCAGGCCTTTCACATAAAGATCTCAACCAGTATTGGCAGTAGTTCCTCCCAACTTCTGCTTCCAAGGTCAGCCAGTGTCAATCTGAATCCTGTCTACCAGATGGTTTACATGTCTCTTTGCTAGTCTTCAGGCTTAGGGTGAGTTTCTGCCCTTCCATCCAGCCTTTAGTACCAAGTGCTGGCATTTGACAAGGCAGACTGAGTCCCTCACACGTGTCCGTGGCAAAGCAGACCCTGAAACCTCATCTGGATGCTCCTGCAGAGAAGCATCCCTGCATGGAGGTATCATTGAAGTGACTCCCAGATACAGGCACTTTCAGATCCTTTGAGTTGAAAGGCGCTATAAATAAAAGATATTACAGACTAACAAGTTCTCAGTTGCAAACTGGAGTGGGAAAGAATATTTTAGCATCCTCTTTCTAAGCACATTAACTCTTGGCAGACATGATTATTCAGGTCTTCAGAGCTGAAAGCTTCACACCGTATGCAGCACGTTGAGTCCACACACTCCATCTCCAGTTTCAACAGCTCTAAAATCCACACTGCCCCTGTGCTATATCCCCTCAGTGCAGTGAGCATCCTAATATTGTGTCATTTTGGGGGTTATGACAGTAAATATCGTGGTGATCTTTCCCAGGAAAAACTCAGCCTTTGCCGCCGTAAGCTCACAATAGATGGTGCCTAAAGATTTTTATCAACTGGCTTCTGGTGCTTCCCTTCCCTGGGTTAGCAAGCACTTTGTATCAATCTGGCTCGCTTTAGTGCAGTGACCCAGTGCTGTGCTCTGTTGCTGAAAGTTCAGGTCCCAGCTGTGGGGCTAAACTCTTGCTGACACTGTGATGATTTCTCTGTCTCTGTCACCCACGCTGCCAGGGAGTGGGGGGAATGTCATTTTTTTCCAGGCGAGAAAAGGAAAAAAAACAATCATGCAAAACATGGAGAAGATGTGGCAAAGGAGAAGGGGGAGGAAAGCGAGCCCAATATGTGCGGTGAGGTTGACAAGAGGAAATCCTTTCGGCAGCATGCGGCACTTCACCATGTTGTTCTTTTTCTTCACCAAGGAGAAAATCTTGCTCAAGAGGCAATTAAAAAGTTGTGGGGAAGGAAAATGTTTTAGGATGTCTCGAAGCACTTGTGTGCGTGCGAAAGTGCATGGGGAGAGATGCAGAGGGGGAAATCACTACAAGTGATGGGTGAACTACAAAAGGTTGGTTGGTTTGTTTTGGATAAAGATCCCCACATGCAGATGCTTATCTAAAGCCCTCAGTCTTCAGAGCAGGGCTGGAAATGTCTTAAGAACAGACCCTTCTTGCATGATTTCCAGTATCTCTCAGAGCAATCGCCCATGCCAAAAATACCACGAAAACAGCTTTTTTTCTTCTTCTTATTTTATGCAGTGTTTTGGCTCTTCTGCTTCTGATTCCAAGCAAAACCTAAAACCGCAAAATCTTTGACTTGAAGGTTTGACTGTGTTTATTTAATTTCAAGCCATCCTGGTTCTCATGACTGCACACATACGAGGGAAATAAGGAAAAATGGTGCTGTGATTCTATGGAAAACTTTAAAAGGAAATAAGACTCCCTGAAAATTGGCAGAGAACCAAGCTAGATTCCCTAAGAGAGGACTACAAGCCTTGATTTCTCCCACCTTAAGCAGACAATTTATCTGTAAGCTGGCTGTTCTTCCCATAGATAACATGTGAGATCACAGCATTCCCAATTCAAATGAGCCTGTTAGCCTTGGGTGGTTATTAGTCAGTAAATACTACTGAATCAATAAACAAAATAAAGACTTTGAAGAGAGTCTTGTTTCCCCACCCAATCTTGAAACTCATCAGATCTGCAGTAGCCCTAATTTGACAGAGAAGGAAGAAAGAAAACAGTTTGAACATGATCAGGTGCCCTCCAGTTTTCTTAAATCAGAGTGTACTTGAGGTAAAATAGCCCAGGGATGGTGCTGTTGGGATGAAAGCGGTATATTATGCTTAAGTCCTCTGGACAAACAGGGCTGTTGCAGGGCTGGTTTTAATCTCTGGCTGGATTTACACCAGGATATCTCAAATAATGTTGCTTGGCATGTAAGGCAGATCAGAATCAGACCGGTATGCTTTTAAGGATGTTGCCAGATATCCTATGTCCCTGGACTATTCACCTCAGGAACATTAAAAGCACATATATTCACTCTATGTGTAGTAAACAATGAATATTTTGCTGTTAAGACCAGATGATGTTCCTCCTAAATGATTTCTTGTAGTCTTTTCTCCTGCCTTTCCTATTATTTATTAATTACTCAAGCAATGATCTTTAGCTCATCCAAGTGGTTTGGAGACCAAGACATGGGTCTTTAGTTGGTACAAATCAGGATAACTCAATCCAAGTCAACAGAAATGATGGACGAAGTCAGGAGAAAAGGTGGGACCAAGAGTTTATATTACACAGGCTTCCAAAATAAGGGCACAGACTTCTAGAGAGCACAGTACATGTATAAGTATTTTCCCACTGAAGCTGATGCCACTTTTTGTGGGTGACCAAGACAGGTACAGGAGGCCCAAGTCTCCATTCGTGTCCACATGTGTGAATTGGGAGCAGCTCCATTACCCATCACATGCTGTGCTCTTTGCAAAATCTGTTCATTGTGTCCTGCTAAATGCTGCAGGATGCTGATCATTTTTGTCAAAACTTGGCTCTTGTGCAGCTTCTTAGTTTAGATGGTGGGAGGGAGGAATGGGTTTAACTTTTGGCTTGAAAGAAAGAAAGTAAAAAATCTGGACCTTTTCAAGAGTGCTGGAGCAGTTGAGAAATCTGGCCCTGAGCTTTTTTGAAAAAGTGACCCAATTGATCTAGTTATTAAACCATTCTCATGCCTATGACTAACACATGGATTGATATTTACTTGCAGGAAATGCTGGTGAGAGATGGGGGTTCCCATTCACTCGTGCTGTTTACTGCTCCCCCGAGATCACAGGCTTCAGCGATGATGGAGCAGACCGCTACACAGGTGCACAGTTTATATGCCAAAATGGGTTGTAAATCACAGCGGAGGAAGAAAGAGCTGGAACAATGCTTGTTTGTAGAAGCAACCATTGGAAAGGGGTGTTGACCGTATTAATTTTACGGGTCTCATCTCCTAAGTCTACGCTTGCTCACACCGCACCGGAGGGATTGGGTCCCAGGTCAGAAATCCAAGGAGCATGCCAATAATTTGCCAGAGATTACACAGGGGGTGAACTTGTCCCTGATCTCCATTATTGGTTCAAAACCAGGAATTCTCATACCCTTTCAGACAGATGGCTAGTCCTATTACTTCTTCTTATGTTAGATTTCCCATTGAGGCTGAAAGCAAATCCACATTCAAGCTAAAAGTAAACAACCTGCAAATTCAAAAGGCATTAACTCGAACTGCCAAAGCATTTGCTGTGTGTGCTGCAGATGTCAAATAGACAGTTTCCCACAGCCCTGAGCCTAGACACATAACCAAGTTACACAGCAAAACCTTCCACCCAGCCCGAAAATCCATCCTGTGCAAAACTTACTCTACTCGCTGGCGTTTTAAGGGCTGGAGCCTCAGCTGCAGTGAATTAATATACTTGCTCTGATTTGAATAGAGCTACGCCAATTTATACCAGATGAGGATTTCGCCCTTTGGAGGCCAAGTGGGAAATGGCTATCCACTATTTTTTTAAGTGTGGTATGAGAAAAAAATAAAATGTGGTGTATTTTAAAGAGTGAAAGAGCACTAATTAAGTTTCTTTCCACTTCTATGATTAATTTTTGAAGAAACCTATTAAAGAGCTTGGTCCTAAAGAATTAGGCTTTGCAGAAAAATGTATATAAATAACACAACTTATAAATACAAACAACACAAGTTATCCAACTTATTCCAATTCCTGATACCTTCCAAAAGCCAACAAAAAGTTAACTAGGAACCCAAGCACGACATCAGTGTGGCATTGCAGGAAATTCAGAAAGTAGAAAGGACTGAATAAACCAGTCTGTTTTTTCCTGCCAGGGCTGAATGAAGAGGACAAAAACCATGAAACTAACCATAAAACCAAAAAAGCTCACCCATATGCTTTGAAATGCTCTGAACATTAGTACCATGGTGTGCTCCTCGGCCGTAAAGATGTACAAGATTGTTTTTCTAATATATTTTGGTGTAAATCGAAGAGGACCACTGAATTCATATTCTGTAAATCAGGATTTATGCCATTTAAAGCAATGTAATATTACGGAATACATTCAGGAATGATTACCCGAATTAAGCCTATGATTTATTCTTTAGTATAGGAGGCCCCCCTGGCAGACTTGGACATGCCATGATTTTCCCCAAAGTAAACCGGAGGTCAAATATTACACCCATAGAAATGAATGGAGACTTTTAAGATGATGGTAATGGGAAATAAAACTTTAAACTGTTTAATTTGAAGCCATTAGACTGATGTAGCTCATCAGAAAATTCACCTTCTCTTTCCTCCAGCCATCCTTATTTTCACTTCACAATTCAGTGTAAGCTGACAATTAGTAATACTTTGTCTGTTTATAGAGCCTTCCATCTGAGGATCTAGAAACACTTTGTAAACACTAAGGAATTAAGCTTCTTAACACCCCCTGTGAGACAGATACTACTATCTCATTTGCACAGCTCAGAGAAGGTTTGCTGAGGGTTGGAGCCAGCCAGCGGCAGACCTGGGAAGCCACTCTGGACTCTGAACCTCACCTTCAGCTCAATAATGCAAGGCTTTCAATGGATGCAGTGATGTGCCTGGCAACTTCAGAAGCTTGTAATTGTCTCTTGGAACTACCAGTGTGCCCTGATGTCTGGCAGGCTGAAAACACAGAGGCTTGAACCCGTAGAGAGAACTTAAGTTCCACTTACTGTTGGACAGAAACATCATGAATATGCCATCTGTCCTCACCTGAAACAATCACTCACAAATACGATCTTCTGACATGGCAAACAGGAGAGAAAATTGGGAATTCAGATGACCTCACTTGATTTTTAATAACAACACCAACCCTGGACAAAGCAATAAAAAGGTCTGGGATGATTCCTTTCCTTTTCTTTGCAACTTTAATTGCCCATATCTTTTTCTCATGTAGGGGAAAGGTAAAATATTCAAGCCTGCTTGCAAGTCATGATGACAAGAGGAACTTAAAGGATTTTTAGAGAAAGCCTAAAGGTTTTGCTTCCAACACTATCAGGTATGCTTAGATACTAGGCAAGCCTTAGGACAAGACAGGCATTGATGAGATGAGTATTTTTCTTCCAAAGTACAGTCTCATTGATTTAAAAGCAGCTAATGTCTGGTACCTATTTGAAGCATTTTTCCATGTAGCCTTTCTCCAAATGCATGGCAATCGGACAATTTCCATGATGATTCTTCTGTCTAAAAATACACACCTCCCCCTCTTTTAAATTTATCAATGAGCTAGCCAGCCTGTTTATTGTTGAAGTTTTGCCCATTTAATAGTGCACTTAGGAAAGCTTAATACAAATACTGACCAATTTATCACTGTCACAAAAAGAAAAGCCTTAGAAATCATTCATCTAAGCAGGAGTCAAGAGCAAGAGTCTCTTATTTAGAGATTGGTCAATAAGAAACAATGTTATGGAAGCTATTCTAAACAGACAAGAATTTTTTTTTTTAAACACCTCTTTTATTCCACAGATTGAAATTGAGGAGAATAGCAAATATGATATTTGGGTTTGCTTTCTAAATTTGTTAGTGATCTTAAATCCCAAAAAGGGGACACTACAGAATAAGCAGACATTTGACGTATTCAGTGTGTTGATTTGTGAACTATTAGCAGATTGCTGTTTGCCTAAAAATACGTATTTGAAATTCTTTTCTAAATACTCGCCTTGATCTCTTCCCAGTTCATGAGCTGTTAAATGTCTGCATGACATGGCAATGTTTGTCTCCTGAACAGAGGGACATTACGATCTCTAGAAGCAGGTTTCCAGTGGGAATATTAAAGGCACTATTCAGGAATATTCTCCAGTATTTGCAACCTCCACAAACACTCCTGCTTGCAAACTTGTTTGCCGGAATATTTGTCAAGAGCAAACAAGACGGGATGGTGAGAGAAAGTGTACAAAGTCTAACCAAGCTTATAAAAACCCAACAGCTAATGAATACTTGTGGAAAATGTCTTACAGTATTTCCTCAGCTATGGATGCTAATTAGGAAAGCCTATAAAGCTAAAACTCTTTTGCTGCCTGCCTCCTTGTGTACTCCAGAATTGAAAGCCACTTCCATGGCTCTTTATCATGTTCAACCCCGCTACATCTGCTGGATCCAGAAGCATTTTTTAAAAATTTTTGTGTGTGTATCAAATGAGTGAGGTTATGAAGAGTTGGGCAGAGGCCCAGAAACTCATTTCACATAAGCATCTTGATGGCTAATAGCTTTTTACTGTCTCTAACCAAAAGAAGACCTACAACAGACATGAATATATACGTAGAATGGTCAATATGTCTTATTGCCAAGTATTGAATCACCACAGTGTTACATAGTACTATGGATCCTCTCTTCAGGCCCCTTTATTCAGTGACAAAACAGCTTTTGAATTGGGTCTTCTTCCATAAACAACCCAGGAGGCACCCAAAGAAACACAGCAAACTCATGTTTCTACAGCATATTGTCTCAAAAGCCCATGGCCAGGGAAGGGAGGAGAATTGCAAGGAAAGCCAGAGGACATCCTCAGGTCTACATGTCTAGGTGCTTGAGGATGGTGAATTATGGACACTGAGCCAAGGCAATGGTATGCAAGTGGGTAGGCATTCATGCCTGAGAAAATCAGCTCTTACTAACTGCAAACCCTGCTTAAAAAAACAAGGCATTGAGATCCAGCATTTTCAGTTAGGAACCAAAGGAAGCATTTGTGATGCACGGCATTGGGACACAGCACAAGGTTAACATGAACTTGCCCACTGAAAAACCTGTCTGGGGAGATAGTTTGCTCTTCTTCTCCCATGAGTTTTAGTTTACAAACTCTGGATGAAATTCTGCTCCTAAAGGGAAACTTCAATTCAGTAGGACTACCGTGAACCTCCTCTGCCACACTACTGGTGATAACATAGGACAGGTTGGTTTGCAGTCAGGGACAGGCTGAATTTGTGTCTGGGCTCCTCAAAATGCTCTTGCTATGTCAAAGCTCACCATAAACTCTTGTAACTCACCACCATACCTGTTTTCCAATAAAGCATGACACTTCCTTTTCCACCTGACTAATACTGAGGCCCTCAGTATGTTTTCTGAGCAGAAGTTTACTGAAAATCATCTTTGCTCTGTTGTGCACACAACCAGCTCATGTAGTAAGAGATAGAGTCATTCTCCTTTCTTTTAAAAAGATGCAAATCCTAGTTCACAGCAAATTGCTTTTTATTTTGCAAATTCTGCCTATTAACTGGATACATCATCCCTTATGTTTCTCTCTCCTGGAAGGTAAGGGAAAGTGATGGACCATCCAGATTTTTTACAGACTGTCCCCTCTGGTCATGCATTGCTAGAGGTGGTACTGTATAATGCATGACTTACCTGCAAAGACATTGGAGGAGTAATGAAATAAGCAGATGCTCAGTCAGCAGGCTTTTAAAACATTGGTATTGCAATCTGAGATGCAGTCAGCCATTACATGCATATGCCCTTTATTTATGGAGCTGATAAAGGCTCTATGTCAGGAGCAGTCAAGCTGCTTTTTTACTTTCTGCCTTTCCTCACATTAAAGAAAGTTGCTGTCTGGTTATTTTATTCTCATGCAAGCTCCAGATTTGGGAGGAAAAGCAGGATTTACCTCCTGACTCATCTATTAAAAATAGAGGTCTAAAAACCGGACAACTTCATCCAAACAAATCACCAGGGACTCCCTGCAGTGATTCCTCTCCTCCTAAGACAGGCGATGTCTGAAATAGGTGGATCTCACTGGAGTTACCTATTTCTCTCTATGGGCTAGAAAGGGAGCCCAGGACAACTAGCCCGGCTGTAGGTGAGAACATTACAGATGCCTGCACCATCAGTCGCACACACTCACTCATCTGTAATTTCAATATTGTATAATTTTCTATCATCAGTCTTATTCTACGTAATTTCATGACAGCATCAAACACATTTTCCCCCAAAACTCCATTCAAAGCACCAATGGCAGGTAAGAAAACAGGGGAAGGCTGGCATGGATGAAAGGGAAGGATGGTGTTAACATTAACAGCCACCATACAAGGAGCATTTTGCGCTATATAAAATAACATTACTCAGCTGCACGAGCAGCGAAGTTCTGAAGCTACCAAGTCACACGGCTGTGGCTCAGGGGAGGATTTTGGTTCATGCTCAATGCTGTGTTTGATCACTGGTACATCACCCAAAGGCTCACAGCAAAACAGATGATGGGACACAGGAAATCTCTTCTTCCTAACACTGCAAAGGAAACTGCTGCTTGCTGACTGACAGCTCCCTAGCCAGTTTATGTGCATCTAATTACCAAGCCGCAACCCAAATCAAAATGCCCCATTGCAGCTGGTGTCTCACTTAATCCATTCATAACACAATCTAATTAGCATTGATGTTTTGGGGCAAGTTTATTCCAAATGTGGTCATGTCCCAGGCTTTCAGCTTAGTTGCTAGGGCCCACTGAGGATCCTGAGAGAGGCTGTGTTTCTGCCCAGAAGGCATATTCTGGCTTGCTGATGGAGAGGCTTAGGAGTGGGTTGAGTGGAAGATGCTGTGCTGGGGTGAGATGAATGCTGGCATATAAGCAGCACTGCTAAGCTGCTCTTGATGCTACACCCTACCTCCACGCAGAAGAGTTTGTAGCAGAACCAAGATATTTCACAGTTTTCCTCCCGTCTGAATTCAAATGTCCTGATAGGGGCAAAAAAAGAAGAAAAAGAAAAAAAAGAAAAAGAAGAAAAAAAGAAAACATGTAAGGGGGAGAAGACAAGGCCCAGTTCTGTGCTTTATGGTATTCTTTGTGAGCAGAGCTGAGAAAAGAGGCCAGTTACCAGAGCTTTGCATTTCCTTTTCAACCTATGGGATTAGAAGATGAGAGCAGGTGCTAACAGGAATTTTGCCCATGGCAGAAAATCAGGATCCTAAATCTTCATTGCTGGAAATCACAAAACCCCCTAGCAATGATCTATAATGGCTGCAGTTGGAAATTGGTGATATAAGGAATTGTCTCTTGGCAGAAAACCGACTTTCTGCTCCTCCAGTGCACCACAATTCCAGTTTAATTTGTAACAGGATGCAAGTGTAAATGAACTGACAACAGAGCTATCAGCTATTCTGTTGGTAACACTTGGAGCAATAGTTTCGATTTGACTAGACACAGCTGTCCACTGCATGGAACGACCTTTAGCCCCGTCCTTGGCGAAATTCAATTCTCTCCATGTCTGACTTCGTCCACGGGGACTTGAGTAGCGGAGCTGCCAGAATAATCAGTGCATTGCTTAATGACAGGCACTCCAACGAACAACGTGGTTGTGCATTGTCAGAAACAGAGCCCACAGCTCTGGGGAAGAGGTGGGGGGAGACTCCTTGTTGTTCAAAAGGAAATAAAGCAGTTGTACAGGAGCAAACGCAGATGTATGTGGCCGCCTTTGCTTGATGAGCGTCACTGATGCGCTCGGCGCCACATGCGTGTATGTAAACACAGAGTTTTCTCGTGTGTTTGTCAGCAAATATGTATTTTTATTTGATTCGCCTCTCAGAAAAGGCTGGGATTCTGCTGCTGCTCTGCATTGTACTACGGCGAAATGTAATTTCTGTAAGTCTAAACGTGCATACATCCCATATGGTGATGCTTACATGGCCATCCAGATGTAAATCATCTAACGTGTATATATATGTATAGGTATACACACTTCGGTGTGTTTATTACATTGGCCACTGCAATAAGAAAGATGTTTAGACTGTAAGCATCAAAAAAATAGGGTTTTCCCAACTTTACAGCTATTTGTGAAAATTCATTTCTGTTTGAGTGCGTCTCTCCAGCAGTGTGACCGAGGCACTCTCTTACATGTGATAGGAAAGGCATGTCACGACGGGACTAATACGTGTGTGCCCCAGCCCACGTCATGGCTGGACCCAAAAGGGTGAGCCTGGCACCTCCTAAATTTTTAGCTGGTTGATTCAGCAACCTGAACACAGAAAACAGAAATTAAGTTGGGTCCAAAAGTGGACCCATCCTTTCCTTTGGAGGATCATCAGAGATATACAGTGCTTTGCCTGGCAAGACTTGCTAGAGCCACTGCTGGTGGGAGATTGCAAGGGGTGAGGCACCAGCTTCACCTGCGCCACAAGTCCCCAGGGATTTCTCTCTTTGCTATTTTTGCTTTGGCAGTGCTGTGGGCCCGGCTCTGTGGACGATTCGTGTTCAGTTATTATTCTGACCCACTGCCAACATTTTCCTGAGAAATACAAGTGAGAAATGGGGAACGGCAATCTTGCACAGCTCATAACTCAGCCAGAACAGAGGGGAGTTTCATGGGAGAAGGGAAAGGCATGTCTTCGGCTGCAGAGTTTTTTTCCCTGCCAAAATTCAAAGACTCTTTTTCAAACAATAGAGATATTACAGCTTCTTTTGAAAAAACACAAAAATGAAGAGGCCACTAGAACCTTTGATAATAGAAAACCTTTGGAATGTAAAACTGCTGGTCTTTGTAGATGCAAAAACAAGGTGGTCTCCAAAACTCTGTGAAATCATATTACAGTGGGGCATGTTAAATAACCCAAATATAGTAGTCACTGCTGCTGCCCTTTCACACACACCCTACTAACTGCTCTTGCTATTTATTCAGGAAAGGGAGTAATTACACAGACCTTAAATGTTCCTCCTCAAGCCCATCCAATGGCTTTGTGCAGACATGGCTGCACACAGTTTTGATCTAGTTTTTACTGTGTGGTTTCCCCCTCCCCACCCCTGTTTGCTCCTCCCTGGCTCTCTCCCTGACCTCCCCTGTCACCTACCACACTGCACCAACACTTTTTCACCAGGCCCTTCAGTGGCCCTTAATGGCCAGGTCCTCTCTCGCATTTGCCTTGTGCAAAGGAGTTCCCCATCTTTGTTGCTGACATCCACACTCTCCCTTCTTGTTTTCCCTTCACTTCCCTCACTCTGGTTTTCATTTTTTCACCTGTAACTTCTGATGGCTCCATATACCTGCAGAAACATGTGCAGCTAATACATGTTTTTTATCCTCTCCCTTCTCTCCAAATGCCTGAGTAATTCAGAAACCAGTATTTTGGGATAGCTGCATAGTAGCAACAGTAGAATAGTATCAGCTCTTCAGCTAGCTCAGAAAAATAGCATCTTACTGGGAACTTGTATGTAGCATCAAAGGAGTGTGTCATGCAACAAGAAGCTTAGTATAGCTTTTCTGGATGCTTGGCAGAGATGTTATTCCAGTTCTTGAACACGTACTGCTTTTTATTAACTTAAAGCCAGATATTCTTGGTTGAAAGTCCTCCATTAGTAATGCAGAAGTGAGGCAAACTGAGACATCCATAAGATATCCACCAGTTTCAGTGAGCAGCTGACATGCACACAACTGAAAATATTTTCTTCCACATATATGCAAAATTTTAATTTCCCCATCTGATAAGCACTTTTTTTCCCTTCTTCAACAAAACCAAATTAGGCAAAGTAGAAAATACACAAAAGTTGCAAAATAACTGTCAAAGGTGCATAAATCAAACTCCTCATGAACAATCTTTCTGTTTTTGTTCTGTTATCAAATCCTTTTATGAAGCTTGAAATATTGTATTTCTGTAGGTCCTACTAAAACAACACATCATAGAACAAATAGAAAGTCCCTCAGCAATTCAGAAAAAATAGTTTCTACAGTCCTGAGAACTAGAATACTAAACTGATCCTTAGATAAATAAGCCCTTCCCGGAATAGGTCATTGGAACAAGTAATGTAATACTAAAACTGGAAGGTATTTACCATCACACTGAGATGTACGGGCATTTCCCCAAGTTTCCTGCCAATCTCAGTGGCCTAAAACCCCTCCTGTCAAGTCCACAACGTGCAACCATACAGAGCGCTGCGTGTCCATACCAGAAAAGTATTACCAACAATGTAATACACTTCCGACTCCAGAGATTGGGTTAAGTAGGTGGTCATTGCTGCCCCCATCACTACTGCAGAGGTAGCAGGAAGGGAAAAATAATGCTAGTTATCTACTTAAATAGATAGATAGCAGGAAAAGAATGAAACTCAGCTGCAGTGAGAGCAAAGAAAAAAGTTAGTTACATGACATGACCATCTCTGCTCCTCTCCAGCCACCCATCTCCAACAGGGGTGATCTCCACCATCATCCAGTTCCTTAAACTCAGGCTCAAATAATTATCGAAAGAATTCAAGGCCACAGTGACAGTCATGCTGCCTGGGGGGAAGCAGGGCACAGGAGGAAACCACCCTACTTTCCAGTTCTTCATGTTTGCTAAAAGCCCACACCTCCAGCTACCCTCTTTCAGAAATGTCTCTCCCATCCTAGGGAGCTGGAAACCTGAACTCATTTACTCACAAACAGGGAAGTCTGCCAGCAGCCTCACAACCTGCAGATTTTGATTGTATTAATTTCTTCCGAAGCAGGTTTTCCTCTTGAGCCTGGAGTAGAAGGCAATTAATTAAGACCCATTTCCCCCCCCCTATCGGATTAAAACAAATTAAATGGCAACAGTAGGACAGCCTTGCCTGGGATACAGATTCATGGAGAAGCAGGGCTTTCTCTCTCCTCTGCATGGGAAGCTGATCCTATTACTTTACTCAGCTGAGCTTGGATCATCTCTAAAAGGTGCCCTACATGTTAGTCCACAAGAATGGGAAGTCCCACTTCCATTTCCCAGGCGCAGAAGCTCAACTGCAAACCAGTGTGAAGAAACACACTTTCTGCTCAACTACTTCCATTACAGTTAATGAACAACATGCTGGGAATTGACTGAAAACAGCATCATGTAAAGAAAAGCTCCTCTTTAACCTATGTGTGAGTACCATGCTAAATAGCCAAAAGCCAACAGCACTCTACCAAGGCCCTTCTCCTCCTCGATGGAGACGTCATGTCCTCCTGGAAATACCCGTGGCATGTGGTCCCTGACCTGGTGAGAAACAGTCACAGCTAAGCAGATGAATGTTGAGAAATTTCTGGGAAATTAGAGATAGGCAAAACAATCAAGTAAGAACACCAAATGTACACTGACTTTGATCTACTCTTCAGAGAGGATTAGAAGAAAGAAAAGGAATTGTACATAATCCAATCCCTCTGACAACATTTTCTATTGTATTCTCCAATTTCCTGGCTAGAAATCAAACCCAAGGCCCTCCAACTCACCCAGGTCCCTAATTCTGCCCATATCAAAGACTACAGGGGTACTTTAACCCAAACACATCACACAGCTTCCAAACACCTTGTGCATTACCTGAAAGTTCAGCTCAGTTCTCACAGTGGCTTTAAATGGAACTCGGAGGAAGTCCTCTGCCAGTGTCAAGTATTTGCAGATGCAACGTGCTAAGCTAGGAAACCATGTTCAGGACCAACCCATCAGCCCGAAGCAGAGCCTCTACCCTGGCAGTGTCACAAATGTCTTCACTGCCACTAGTATAGGACTTTACCATGGGGAAAATGGCCAAGGTGATGAAACATTGCTCTTCTGTTTTCAAGCTATGTACAGAAAAGTGAAAAAAAACCAGCAAAAATATTCTCATACTAATTGAAAACACAGTACCACTTAATGGTCTTTGAAGTGAGTGTGTGTGTGTGTTTCATGGGGGAAGGGGGAGAAATGGATCGCTGTAACCAACAACACCCCAAAGGACTATAAATCAAACAGCATACAGCTGTTGGTATCAAATATAACTCCTTTCACACTACATCAAAAAGCTTTAATTAACAACTAATTTATTCAAGTGAAAAAAAAAAATTCCCTTGCACCAAATAATTGTATTATAACTGGGGGACTAGGCTGTGTGTTTTCCCCCTCTCTAAAGCATGACAGGAGAGGAAATTGAGCCTTTAGAGAACAGCCAAGTAGAAAAATGGATCAAAGATTCAGAGGGCTTGTTGATTGGCTTTTTGAGTCAGCAGAGACCGAATCAGCCCATTTAATGAAAAAAGCCACACTGCAAAGTCTGTTTGCTCTAGGACCTACTTTTAATAAAAATGCTTATAAAGATAAATGGCATCGGCTTGTGCCAGGCAGGGTGCGGACAGGTGTTCCACAAGTCTCCCCGCACGGCAGTGTCAGTTCTGCTCCACGCCTCTGTTTTGTCAGGCATGGACAGGTCCCACAGTGCAGATAGCCAAGTAAGGTTTCAGCCATGTGGGGCTTTCGGCAGAGCAGCCAAATGTCTGCAGGGCAGTCATCGGTGATCTCCAAACATTCTTCCTCGGGAGCTAAACCACACTTGAACCCCAAATGTGAAAGGCCAGGATGGTAAATCAATTCCTTCCTTCCCCTCATGCTGAGAATCATGTGCTAGAGCAGCCCAGAGCTTGCATGCACCCAACATTTCTGCTCTTCTACAAGCCAAGAGTCCATGCACAAGCAACCCTGTGCTTCAGAAGCTGGTCGGCGACCAGAGCCATATGGCACAACCTAGGCTCTGTCCTCACCTGCTGACAACTTCACTAAGGCAAGAATTGGAGGGATGTTTCTTTTTTTCTTTTTTTCCTCCATAACTTTGTGCTAGTGACGACTAACTAATCTCTGGTGGGGCAATGTAAGTGCCATTATCTTGCTTTAATGGCTAATGAAGCCGAAGCAGAGTAAGTAGTTTACAGGTTGTCTCATCTTCGGGGCCCCATCATGCATGTTTTACTGTTCCTCTGAGTGCAGTGAAGTTTCCCATTAATGCTGCCATTGATAACAGTGTACAATCTTCGGGGCAGGGACTCTGATTTTCTTTTCATTTGCTTAATGAAAAGCACACTGCCTTTTAATTCCTCTGGATTCAGTTGCCTGGGTATTAGATGGGAGCCCTAGTGTAAAAGCAGAGGGGGACAGCTGTCCAGTGGTGCCACGTGGTGTGCATGAACCAGCTGAGGCTAATGCAGAAGACCCAGGCTGCAGCTTCAGAGCCTGTCTCTGTATTCAACCCTGCCTCTGAATCTGTGCCTGGATAGTGGTGGTCCACCACCATGCAAATGCTATTTTGAAAACTCTCTAAGTATATATAAAGCCTAATCAGGTTGTGACATGAAAAATTTTTAGTAATAAAATAGTTTGAAGAAAGCATTGGGTTTGCCGCTGCAAACATCAAACTTAACTGGCAGTATAACATATAAACACTATCTAACCCAGAGGACAATAATAATGGCAAACTGGTTAATTGATTAGTTTAGGAATAAAGTTAAATAATTGGGTACAATGTTCTAATGATATATCGCACTGTAGGAATGAATTGAAAGGCAGGCAAGATTTATTTTGCCTTTGTGATAGCTTTGCCGTGTTAGAACTCAAAAATTAAAAATAATGTTCAATAAAATCATTATAATTTATAAAGAACACTCCAAAAAGCTAAAAAAGGGCTTAAAAACTGATCAGCTTTAATCTTTTTGATGTATTGCAAACATACAGGTTTATGTTTCAGAGGTAACTTTCACAAGTGACGTTGTTCAAGCTTTTAAATCACAATCTAAAGCTTTTATACATGTAAAACTCTGAGAAAGACCTATGTGAATGCTATAGGCAGGTGCTGTTAAAAAGTCTTTTTTTGGTTAGTTTAATTTTTTTAAGTTTAATTTAAGTTTTGGTAACCCACAGCCCTGAACATCAAGCCCATGAACAGGATAACTTTACACACAAAACTAAGTATTGTGGCCCTCATCTCTCTGCAACAAATAATTATGCCATTAAAGACATGAATGTGTTAGATAAGTTTCCCAGCCACCAAGAACAGTTTTCAGTCATTCCTCTTGACTCTCACTGGCTGCATAAAAGAAAGGAAAACTGGTGAATATGGGAAGTCAAGGATGCAGGGAGTGGATTGATTGGTGACCTGATGGTCAAGACACCCACCTAGGCTCAGGTCCTGCCTCTGCTAGTGACTACAAAGATGAAAAACAGTTCTTTTTTTGAATCCTCATTTATAAAATAAAGACATTCATCTCTGTGTGAAATTCAATGGGCTGTGATGCTCAGGTTCCTTTGGGCTTTACAAATTATGAAAAACTTATAATTTTCCAAGAACAATCTCCCTACTTGCTTACATCAATGATCAATTTAAGCCTAGTGCATAAAAATCTGACAGCTCTATGCTGGGCTTAAGCATCTTTATTGTTGGCTGTAAATTGTCTACCTCCTTATAAATCTAGTTAGAGAATTTAACTATACTTGGGAAATGTCTCCTTAAATTTGAGTAAAAAACACAGCACACAACAGTAAGATCCAAGCTAAAAGAAAACCTACTGGCATATGGAAGCCTTTTTTGTTATTATTGTGGAAACTAAGTACTAAATTGATACTGTCCCTGATTTGGAGAATCCACTTCTCCCACTGGCTGACCCACTTGTGGCGAGGGGAACTTCACCTCGCCCCATGCCCAGGAGGAGACGCGGAGAAGAGAGGGCAACATGGGTGCTTCGAGCTGGAGATGCTCTAAGCATAGCAGCACTCGTCGTTTCTCAAGGGCTCTTTTGTCATTTCACGCACTCCTTCCGTTTCCTGTTTTCTCTCACTCCTTCCCTATCTTACCCCCCAAACAACAAGAGCTCAATGGGAATGCAAATGCAACTCTCCGTTTAAAATCCCAGCCGAGAAGGCAGTGTGTCACCCATATTTATGAGCTCTAAATGGCTTTTATCAAAGTGAGGTCGCACTAAATCACCCCCAAGCTGTCATAAATACAAATGACTCGACATAGTCTGCAACAAGCCTTCGGGGGAAAATTATATGATCTGCTGTTGCAGTTATGCTATATCACACAGTGAGCTCATATATTTCCACTGGCAAGGTAACCTGATCCTTCAAAGGACACTAATAGGTGAAAGAGGGATGAGAGAAATAGTGAATCAAGTGGTGTGTGCCTGCACGTGTGCACACACGTATGTGCATGCACCTCTGAGCTAAAACCCGGGCTCCTCTCCTGAATGGAAGAGGAGGTCCTTGTGGCTTGGAGTATGAGGTTTCCTTGGCTGCCTCAATGGAGCAGGGAAGCTGCCAGCCAAGAGAGAAAGATCCAGGGGCTCACCAGGGTATTTCCCATTTTACAAATTCATGTGAAGGCATGAAAATTATTAAGATATGAACCAGAGCCATCCAGACTCTGAAGACTGGACCAATTCCAAGCAAATTAAAGGAGCCATTCCTCCATCTCAGCTGGTGAAGCCCAGGATTATAGCAAAGTCTACCACAGGATAAAGAGAAAATCCTTATAAAGGAGGCATGAACTGGGCAGTGGAAAAAAACATCATGAGCTCCTGAGATAACAGGCACTAATTTATTTTTTTTCATTAATCTCTCTTCCATATATTAAGTGCTGTTCATATGTGCATAAGCATACAGATACTTATATAGATGGAGAAATTCTGATCAGATACAACCTAATCCTTAGACAGTGGCAGTAATCTGGGGGAGCCTCCAGAGATGGAGTTTAGGACAACCCATTGAGCACTGTCCCCACCCAACTCTTTTGTAGACAGCCTTGCATGATCTGGTATGACAGGAGGCTTGCCTTCAACAGCTCTTCCTATGGTCACACTATGCTGTTGCATCAGTTTACATATTAAAAAAGTCAACTCCAATGAGCGTTGGTTCATTTTTTTTATATCTGGGATGAAGGCTGTGCGTCTGTCTGCTTGGCAAACGGTTACAATGATAAGTCAGTTTGGGTTTGCTATCTCTAACGTAATAGAGGCAATATGCCAATTTCAGCAATTCAGGTCAGATGCAGGCATTTATAATGGTACCATTCTCAGAGAATGAGGTCTCTAACATTAAATTATGTATTTTAATTAAAAGCTGAACTTACAGAGCTTGAGCTACTAAACTAGATTTTCAACTACTATGAGCCTAGTGGAGAACAAGTGAGCAGCGCTGTCCTTTTCCGTTGTTGAGCTTTTAACAATCATTCCGCTCCTAAAACCTGCTTGCTTTGGAGCTGAAAAGACAGCCTGGTGAAGCGCACTTTTGAGCAATTTACCAAAAGCACACCGAAAAAGATGATGCGAGCAAAGCCATCAGAAATCCTGTGCTGAACTCCTTCTGCTGTGATGCATCATACTGCTTCCCCCAGGTGCATCATCTCCTGCAAGTGTCAGGGGACAGACAGACTTGCCTGGAGCTGGGGCATGAGGGTTATCATCTCTGCCCTGCCTGCTGGAAAGCTGGTGCTGTCAAATGGGAAAAGCCCAAGGAGTGAGCTAAACACCCTGCCTGAACCACTTCATTGTGCTCCAGGAAGAACTTGACCAGCTTCCACAGCTGGTCTCTTGGCATGAGCTAGTGCTTCTTGGCTTCACGGGTAGGGAAACAAAAAAGACACAAGGTGTTCTTGCAAAACAATGAGGTGGTGGCAGGCTGACCTGTGCCGATGGGTCAAGCAACAGGGCTCACTGTCTGAGAAATGGCACCTGGAAGCTGTCCAGTCGTCTGTCCAATGTGATTAAAAGCAAAATATGAAAAGCTTCAGAAGAGGGAGAAATAGGATCGCAGGTCTGAGTTGCATAATATCATACATTTGTGTAACCAGTCTAAACAGAGCGTGTGAGTTGGCCAGATGTTTTTCATTTCAGTGTACAGCACTGCGGAGCAAATCAGAAACCAACAAGCACCAAACACAACGGCGGCTTTGCCAGCGCTGTTGTAATCAGAGCTCGACAAAGGACAATGTCAACCCCAATCTCTGGGCAGGTGGGTCAACCTCCCAGCTGGTTTAAGAAGCCAGCTCATTCTTTATGCTGAATACCTATATCTAAGCTAAATATCAGTAGTAGCTAGTAAACATGGTGTTGGGGCTTAGTCACTGAGTCAGCAATCATCAGAAAAAGGGCCAGCAGGGATGTGTATATGGTTTGATCCATTCTGGGAGTAGGCCATAATGTAATACGTATTTATTTAAATAGAGCTGGATACTGACTGTGAGACAAAACCAGCCCATATGAAAACATGGAGGAAAAATGAATGTACACCCTCATTTATGATTATAATACCATTCTGGTTTGGAAACACTCACCTCTACTCAAGGTCCAATATTCTTCCATCTCTCTGGAGAGAGGAGGTCCATGCTCTAAAGGGGTGACCAACTTTTCTATACCAGGGGTCACTTTTATTCCCAGATGGGCATGCATAGAGCTATAATGAATTAATAAACCTTAGGCAGATGCAATCTGGATCAATGTCTGTCTTGTCTGGATCCCCAAAATTCCCAATAGCACCACAGTTGAGGACTTTTTTAAGTTCAGATTTTGTATTTTGCAGCTCAATTGCATTTCAGTTGTGCAAAACATGAACCAATTTGAATGCCTAACTGGATCTTTTGTTTAACAAGCAACGGTTGTGACAGCAAAGATAAATGAAACAATTGAATTAATACACCTGTGCAAGCTTCAACATAGGCTAAATGCAGTTAAAGTGTGTAAGTAGTGCCATATAATATGCATATAAAATATATATAATCCACTACTTCTAAGCCACTGCATCCCAATACAAAATCATGATAATGATTATTCCAGATGTAAGCCCTGTTTGTCCATGTTACCTTTTCAACTTAGCTTCTCCAAGCTTAGCTTAGAGTAAAAACAACTTATCCAGGAAAGAATTAAAACAATATTTGTTCTATATTTGATACAAATGTTATATTTTAAACTGCTTATTTGTTTGTTTCTTGAAGTGGGAAGAAGGATACTCTGTTTCCATCAGGACAATTTAACTATGATTTATAGCAATGGAAATATTTTTAGTTATAGTAAGTGAGTGACAATGACAATGTTTATAACAAATGGTTGAAGCAAACACTTGAGTCTTCTACTTGCTAAAATCTCAGAAGAAGAAAATTTCTACCTTAAACAGCCTTGTAGCAGTTACTGCCTCTGGAAAAAAAAACCATGAAACTTCCAGGCAAGCCTTGGTAGCAGGTGACTGGAGCATTATTTTGGACCAAAAGAGAGCAGACAAGGCAATGAACATAGAGGTGATAAAATATATGACAGCAGATCAAATTTCAGTTTGGGATCTGCTCAAAATTAGCTTCCAGGTAATCTGGACTTCCAGTGAGTAAATTAGTCAGTGCATTTACCAAAGACTTATCATTTAAGAAATCTATGTATTGCACTGTTGTGAGTGAATGCCATTGCTATTGTGTGAAAGTAGCATGATGGTACAAAGAATACGCTTAGACATCTGTACTGAAAAATCAACATAACCCAGGTGAGTTTCCCAGGCCTATTCAGTAAGTCTCAACTCTTCGTATTGGGAGGTCTCATCTGCTGTTGCATAATTATGTGTTATGTTGGTAGAGTGACCTTGCTCAAATCTGAAATCCTTTCATACACAAGTAGCAGTTTTTTCAGCAGCAGCTGCAAAAAGAGCTTTATGGGTGCAGGCTCTGAGCTGACACAGATTTTACCCCATGGTACTTTATTTGTACCAATTCAAGCTACTGGTCAAAGTAGATATGTACAATAGGGAACTCATATAAAGTTCAAAAAAATGCAGAAACTTATCAAAGTAACACAAGAAAACAGTGGCACAACCAGAGCAAAATTAATCCATAGAAAAGGCACAAGAAGCTGCTTCAAGAGCACAAGACTACAATTCTCTTTCAGGTAGGGTTCGAGAAACCAGGCTCATAACCAGAGCCATGGACTTTAGAAGGACATTCACAGAAACACCTTGTGGCTATCTACCTGGGGCACACAAGATGCTACACAGAACATTTAGCAAGTTCAGTGTAATTCAGATTCATAGCTCTTAAAGCCAGCAGAGAGCTGAGAGGATGGACAGACAAACTTTTTTTGGCTGAGTCAGTTATGAGGAAAGTTACTGCTACCAATCCATGTCCAACTGGGTCTTCTGGACAGGGATTGCTGCTGACCCAGTTTTACTGGCTGCCTTGTCATCTGAGTGGGTCCTAACCCACATCTGTACTCCAACAGGGCTAGAGATCTCTTGGATGAACAGCTAAATTGAGAGAGATGAGGGAGTGACAACCTGAAACTGCAGGGACTGAGAAGGCATGGGAACCAGCTGTCCAGAGTGCAACCTACGCATCCCAGGTTTGCTGCAGACAGAACAATTTATCTGACCTTTCATCCTGGTTATCCAAGCTGACCACACAACTTTGCCCATCTACGCTCTGAATCATGCTCAGAAATTGCTTGGCTCAATGAATCTTTCAGAAGGTCATGCAGCCTTGCCTGAAGACATCAGGAGGTGGAGAGAGCCTATGACGAGTTTTGCTCAGTCGTATCGCCCTTACTACTCAAAATGTGTTTACCAGCCCTGATACAGCCTGCCTGGTTATAACTTCCATTTGCTCATGTACCTGTCTCTTCCAGGCAATATAGAGGAAGATTCAAAAGACAACAAGCTGCCTCTCACCATCCAACAGAGAGGACTCACCGCTATATGATAATGCCCTACAAGGACTGAATGTTTGAAATATCCAGCAGGAAAAGGAAGAAAAAGGTGACACATGCAGACACACACACACATTCTGCTGTTGCAGTCTCTCCCCACAGACCTCCTTTGTCCCCATAGCTGCCATCGCCTGCTGTAACCTGTGCTCCCCTCTGTCCTCCCAACCCCTCCTCTCCCTCCATTCATTCTTCCAGAATTTATCCCGCTTCTTTAACTCGGCATGTGTCTGGGCAGATGTCCAAAAAACCTCCCTTCAGCAACGGGGGGGGAGGAAATTCCTCCAATTCAACCCAGGCTCTTTCCCCCCAGCCTGCTCCCTGCCTTCACTCTCCCTCTTTTTCTTGCTCCTTCTCTTTTAACATGCTGAATGATTGATAACGCTCGCCTCGTCTCACCACTGCCTGTTTGAGTGCTTTCTGCCCAGCATCTGCAGCCCTGTAGGGAAACCAGCTCTCCGAGGCAATGGGACGTTGGGACCCCCTTCGGTTCTTTTCACAAATTAAATAAATAAAAGAAAAGAGGAGAGAAGCACAAGGGAGTCTGGAAAGTTTGTGAGGGGGCAGGGAGCAGCTCAGAAAAGCCCTTGATTAGGACAGGTCCAAAGCAAACAAACAAATTAAAAGCAACTCCTCTGCATGCCTCCAGTTCTCTGTTTGCCATGAAAAAGTGAGTGGAAAGCTTTGTTCTGTTGTTTTGCATTTTGGGGCCCAAAGAGTAGGCTTGTGCAGAACTTCTAACTTCTCGTGATGCCATCATGATGAATGAGTTTGTTGTCTTAAATTCACACCTTCTGGAGAAATTCATTCACTGAAAATTTTGGACTTCATTTAAAAATAAATAAAACTATATTTGTCTTTCCAATAGTGGAAAGACGCTAGACAACTTGCATCCTAACACTTTATAATTCAGATTCAAAATACATATCTAATGTCTATGTGTCATGTCATTCTGCATTTTTTTTGTACATATATGTAAGCATCCCGTTTTCATAGTTTTCAAAGTATCCACAGGATGCCATGCTGATGTCTAGATTCTGATTAGATGTTCACATTCACTTTATAACTTTCATTTCAGGCGTGAAACTTATTAAAACTGATGTTCAGGCTATGTTACTTTAGCACTGTATATAGTACATGTATAGTATATATGTACAATATACATGTACTACTTTTAACAAACTCTCATTGAAGTAGTGACTTAAAAGTTGATTATTTTTACTATTATCATCTGAAATGCAAGTGAGACTTCATGGCCTGTACTAGGATCAGAGCACCATTGCACTGGGCAGCATGTGCTGAGACTGAGAAGCCCTGATGAGGTTCCGGAAGGATGGGTAAAAAGGAAAGATTGTTACCCTCATTTAACAGAGGGAGTCTGCAGAAGGATAAAATTATGAAGAGAAGGGTTCATTTAATCTAATTTAGACGTTCAAGTGTCTACTGATTCCAGGTTCCATCTATAGCCAACAAACCAGCATCTCCAGAGAATTCTCTAACAAAAACCTCGAGCGCCTGTCTCAGACATGACATGACTTTAGGATATGCAAAGTTATGTCATTTTAATCCAGGCAATGCCACCCAGAAAGTCTCCGGCAGACTTGAGATTTCTGTACACATATGTCATTCCCTAGTCCAGTGCCTTAGCAAAGAGAGAGAGAAAAATACCTATTTTTCTTAGCAATGCTACCTGTCTTCTCAGTAACAGAAAAATTGCTCTTTCAAACCAGGAGAAGCAGATAGCATAAACTCTTCATATTTTATTAATCAAAATACTGAGTTTTGAGGCTCTGTCTGAAAATAAAAGGTAGGTTTCATGACATGATAATTCAAAGTAAAATAAACAAGTCACTGGCATTTAAAAGAAGTTACATTTAAACCTTAATAAGATGAAAACAAAACATAGTAATCAACAAACTGATCTTTTTTCTCTTTTTTTTAAATTGAGGCAAAAGACCATCATGTCAATAACACCTGGGAAAACTCCTTGTTGAATATTTATTCCTTATTACCTCGTTAAACTCTCAGCGGCCTTGCAGTAAGTGATCTCCCTCTCCTGGGCCTGGAGGATACTTGGCATTTCTGTGGAGGTAGCTATCTATCTTTGTGCTTGCAAGCTGCTGACTACCTCATCAGGATGTGGGGAAGATAAGTCCTCATTTATTTATTTGAAACAACTATAAAGTGCTATTGGGAGACTTCAGATGTATTTCCCTGTCAGATGTGTCCACACTGAAGGTCTCCTAATGCAAAGCTGGTAATTACCAGAGGTGAAATATCAAATACAAACATCCAGCCTACAAACCCAGCACTCACCCAGCATCACTGAATGACATATCCCACGAAAATAATAGCAATAATAATCCATTTTTCAAAGAAATTTCCTGACAGAAGGCTTACTTCCCTTGGAGGCAAGTACTAATGTTGTCCCACATCCAACAAGACCTTCACAAATAATTCATTGGTGTCTGAAGCCTGATCATGTAATGACTGGCAAACTCAATTGTTTTCAGACAAAATAGTAAGCTCTTGATTTCTGAGCTCCCCAAAGTTCACTCAGGACCCTGAAGTGAAGAAATTCTCATGAAGTGCCCCAAAATGTCCTAGACACAGAACCACTCATGTCCTGTCTCAAAACATTGGCTGGTCTCAGGTGTGAATTAATTTCACTTTTTTTTTGCTGCATCTACTGCTGCATTTGTATTATGGCCTTTCCAGTTTAAATACTGCAAAATATTAGGTAAGAAAAGTGAGATGCAACCCTTTGCTGCCTCACCACCTGATTAAGCCTTACTCATGAGGGTTGCCACCAGGCAGAGGCAGCTCTTGACCCTGGAAACACAGCCCAGAGCTGGCAGCCGCTCATCCCCATTCAAACAATCCCTCTGCAGGCTCAGCTGCAGGGATTTGAGCTTCCAAGAGTGCCAACGTGAGGAATTCATCCCCACTGGGCACAGAATGGGTGACTGCTAAAGGGCAGCTCTACACTTTGGGTTAAGAGGGGGAAACCGCCCTGATCTGTTGATGGTAGCAGTGCTTATCTGGTATCCTCTTTCCAGACTTCTCATTGCTCTTGAATGTGAGGACACTACAAATGATTGCAAGCCACATATTTGGAAGCAATATGGGTTTATAGCTTCCACAGATGTCTTTTTTTTTTTTTCACTTGAACACTATCTATTTATCTGTCAGAGTACTCTTGTTCTCCTGCAGACAGGCACCATTTCAGGGACTTAGCCTACACTTGCAATAAAGCCCAACCAATTCAATGTTTTCTTGGATGAGAGAGGCATGACCTAAACCATATGCACTGCTGTGGGAGAGATGACCACTTTTCATTTAGCCAAGCACACAAGTAAGTCCCCATCTTTGACTAGAATTCAGATGCAAATTCAGCCAAAGTACCACTGGAGATCAGTCAAACCAACTCCAATTAATCCCATCTCTCCTGTGCACCTCATCCCTGTTGCACTTGAAGGACTGTAAGGATCGCTGAAAATCCTGCTGGCATTGCTCTGCTCCATAAACCCAAGGCAGGAGGATCTGCCCCAAGCCAGGAGCCAGCAGGCTGGGGGATGCTGTGTGGGGATATTTGGAGGGTTTTCGAAAGAAGTATATGGCCACATTAACCTCTGGTTGTGCCTGAGCTAAGGGCCATCACTCCTGTAATTGATTTAGGTGCTATTCTGTGAGGATGCAGATTTCTTGCTTCTGTCTCCCAAGAGCAAACTTGGGTATGAGGCTCTACAAATGGTATATAGGTTAAGTGTTCCTCTGAGCCATTGTTAGAGGAAGGTGGAGAAGTGACTGTAAACACACAGGGTCAGTTCTCCTTCTCGTCATATCCAACAGACGATTCCTCTTTGCATCTGTGAGCCAAAATTCCTGATGGTTTTTTTTTACCCATGGAATATTTGGAATCTCCCCCAAAAAAAAAAAAAAAAAAAAATAGGATGGATTTATCAAAATCTATACCCATACAAACAACAGCAGGCTTTGTTCTGAATGGACCCAGCAGGTTTTAAGCCATTTTGGAACCACTAGCAGCTAAGGACCTATAATGTCAATCTCATTTGTTATGGGTGCAGAGGGGAATAAATGCCCATTACCAATGATTTGTTTACGATTCCACAGAGAATACAATACAGGATGAAAAAAAAAAAAAAGCGGGGGGGAAGTAGTAATTTCTACCTACGTATTGAATAGCTTGAGGTACTTAGTTTTGAACAAAATATAATTCTCCATTGGCATGTGGCAGCAGATCTATGAAACAAAGAGAAAACAAGATAGCGGTGGGTTGGAGGTGTTTACATAAAGAGAACATAATGGGGCAGAAAGGAGACTATAACAAACATTGAAGGCAGAAAATCTTAATAATAATTACTAGCAAGGCGTAATATTTAGGCCTTACCCTGACACGCTGTTATGGGTTTGTGTGGCGCGGTTTTCTTTGGTGGCAGGGGAGGGGGGCTGCAGACATGGCCCCTTTATGAAGCTGCTGGAAAATTCCCTGGGACCAAAATGTCAGACCCGCCTC
>VYZV01034350.1:198921-243532 GCA_013401275.1 Pandion haliaetus
AGTGAGGAATCTTCCCCTTGAGGAAAGGAGCGGCAGAGACGATGTGTGGCGAGCTGACTCAACCCCCATCCCCTGTTCCCCTGCGCCGCTGGGAGGAGGAGGTAGAAAGCATCGGGAGTGGAGCTGAGCCGGGAAGGCGGGAGGGGTGGGGGGGAGGTGTTCTGATGTTTGGTTTCCCTTCCCAATACCCTTGTGTGTCTGATTTGATTTGATTTATAGTAAATTAAATGGATTTTGTTTCTTCTCCAAGTTGAGCCTGTCTTTTGCCCGTGACCATAAGTGGGGAGTGATCCCTCCCAGTCCTTGTCTCGACCCACGAGCCTGCCTTTGGATTTTCTCCTCATCCCAACGTGGCCAGGCGAGGGGGTGGGGGGTGAGTGAGCGGCTTCGTGGTGCTTTGTTACCGACTGAGCTGAAACCACGACACACGCCAATAAACCAGACTCAAAGCCCAATGAACCTCATGCTTTTGGCTTCTGGTTGTATCCATGGTATGGGACACGCTAAAATGGATATGAGTATCTATAGCTATATCTATATTTATATATGTATTTATATCTATAATCATATCTGTATCTCTCTATATCTATATCCATACCCATAGATATATCTATACCTATACCCATCTTTCTCAATCTCAATCTATATCTCTATCTCAATCTATCTCTGTCTCTATCATCTCAATCTCTACTCTATCTTTATATCTATGTTTTTCTATATTTACTTCAGGGCCATGATTTTTTTTAAAAGGTTTACAGAAGACAAACAGAAAATGTCTGCCTGAAGGATGGCACAGAAATTTAGAGGGGGAAAAAATGTGACAAAAGGAGACAAATGAAAGATTATGCATCCTTGCATCATCCTCTTCAAAACCAGCTTTTAAATGATTGTTTATGACTAAAGTTGGTCTGTGCCCCACTGGCCCTGGGTTTGGTGAAAGCTGCTGGCTTTCCCTATGTAAAGTATGAATTTAACCTAAAGGGCAACATTATCATTTGACCTGTGAGAGTGTAAGCCCCAAAGATCATCAATTCCCCTAAACTGGTGGCCCAGCCACTCATTTAACGCCTCCCCGTCAGCTTGAAATAAGACTTACAGTTTGATAGGTCAAAGTGAAAAGGGGAGGAATGGAGGGGGGAAGAAGGGGAAAAAAAAAAAAAAGACAGACTGATTGCCACAGCAATAAAATAAAAAAATAAAAAAATAAAAAAAAGAGGAAACACTCCTCAGTGAAAGCATTGTCAAAAATATATATATGGGGAGGAGCAATTTTACAACCTCCTGTAACCCAGTGGTCCTGAGGTATTGCCTTTCACTGTCTGCCCAGGAACAGGCCTCTCAGAGGTTGTAAAAACACCATCTATTATTCCCAGAGACTGAGCCATCGTCTGGAGGGGCTTTCTTGTACCAACGGGCTTTGCTCTCGGCGCAGACACTGCATGCAGGGGGCTGCCAGCACACAGTGCCTGTGCTGACAACAAGCCTCAGAGAATGCAAGCGGGTCAGAGGAGAAGAGAATGGAGTGCTCATCCCATTCCAGCTCCTGCCCCAGGGTCCCTGCAGAGCCCTCCAGACCTTGCAGGGTGCTGGCAGGGTGCGTTGTGGGTGCAGCTGCAGGGGGCCTCACATCTGCCTGCAACCCTGTGATGCAGGCAGGGATGGAGGCAAATTATGCATTTGGATGTAAAGTGCACCCCGGGCTCTCCCTCACCCCTGCTCCAAGCCTATCATCTTTGCTGGACTTGTTTGTCCTTGCCCCATGTGCCTGGCTGCTCTTTGGTCATTGTTTTTTTCCTCATTTCTTAATGGTCTGTGCTGAATTTCCCACATTTTTTCCCTTTCTTCCCCCTATACTAGTGATTTGTTTCCTGATTTTTTTTTTCATTCCCCCCCCCTCCCCCCACATTACCTGGCACCAATAATGAAAGCAAGGGAGCAAGGGAAATTATATTTGCTTACAAAATGTATTGAAGAAACTCCTGGAGGCTGCAATACCAATCAGCTCGGTCAAAGATAAAACAGTCAAAAAAACCAGTTAGGACACCAACTCTGGAAACCAAACTAAATCACATACATCCCCAAAAAGATGAAATAATAAAAACCTAGAGAAAGTTTTCTCTGCTAAGGACCCCAAGGAGGTGGTGGACCAGTGGGTCCTCCAGAAACCTGACCTGAGCAAGGTTGCACTGACATCCCCACCCGCCTCCCGTCTCCAAGGCTGTGGTCCTTCTCCCCCTCCTCAAACACTGCAGGATGCTACCAAACAGTTTTCACAGCCACAAAGCTCACACTTCTGGTTTTGTTTTAGTTTTTTTATCCAACACCATACTCATGGTAAAAGTAAGGAGTTCAGATGCAAGCATTTGGCTCTGGGCCAGGCCCGAAGCAGGACATGTTGTCTCACCTGCATTCCCTGTGTCCCATGTTTGGACCACACTTCAGGTTCATCTTTACAGGTGTATTTTTCCCCCTAGTTTTCAGGCCCATAGGTCCAGGTGCATACATACCCATCATAGCATCCATACTGCTGAGTGTCTTCATTTTAATGGGTTTACTTCCAACATGAGACACAACACTAAACATTCTCCTGGAAGAAGCAAGGTATAATTGCCATGGGTGGCAGCCCATTTTCTCACCTCCTGCTTGGTCCCACTTCTCCTTTTTCTTTCAAAAAATGTCCAGCCAGCCACATCAAGGGTGAGAGCCCTCCTACAGATGTCTCTTCTCATCCCGGTTGTGAGTTGAGACTTGGGTTTTTTTTAAATGTTCTTATAAAGTCCTCAAGAAGACATAGTTTGCAGGTGGGTACAGCCACCTACAGTCTCTGCTGCTGGGAGCCAGCTGAAGTCCCCAGTGAGTGACCCCACCATCTCTTCGTCCTTGGAGATGGAGGGACCATGGCCACAGGACATCAGCTCAAGGATAGGAGCTCATCAACTGCCCCTGAGCCACCCCAGCTTTTCAGAAATGTGGTGGAAACCGATGGCACCTGTGGCTTGTTTTGCTTTTTGCTCGTGTTCAGGTGCCTCCTGCAGCACTGGTGTCCTCAGTCCCCTGCTGGGAACTGGGATGGATTAAGCCAGCTGGCCCCATACCTTGGGGCAGAGGAGGGGAAAGAGTGGGGAGCTGCCTCCCCTAAGCCCTATTTACACAGTAATGAATACTTCTTAGCCATATCTATCATAATAAGTATTACATTATCAAACTGGGCCTTGGAACTCTACCAGGTGCTCAAGTGTGACTAAGCATCCAGCCTCTTGCTACAGGAGATGGGTTAAATTTACAGCCTGTCCTCCTTGGCCACAGCCAGGGCCTTTGGAGAAAAAGGCAGCTGCTCCTCCCTGAAGCACAGAGCACCCATTATTGTCTGCTCTGATCAGTGGCCAGAGGTCCCCAGGCAGGACAAAGCCCAGAACAGTCACCTGAGCAGCACCTCAGCCACACAGCACCTTTTTCACCACAGGTCCAGCTCCAAGGAAGGGGAGGGAGCATGGAAGACAGCAGCTGCCAAAGGTGCCGGTGATGGAGAGGGGCATCCTGCTGACATCCCCCCGGACTCCTTTTCAGTGACTGGTTTGTTGTCACTTGTCAAGATGGGGAGCAAAAGAGTGCAGGGGAAAAAAAAAAGAAATCTCTGAACTCATGCTTTTTCCAAAGTGCTGGTGATCTGGACACAGTGATATGGAGCAGGGCTGCAACAAGGTGCATGAACCACATGGCAGGATTGCTTTGCCTTTTCCCCTTCACTGGGGAAGTACAGCAAAGGGAACAGCCCCACACAGCCCGGGGCTGGAGCAGATGAACTGATGCCCTTCCTTTCCCTTCACGACACATCCATTAAGATGCTGTATCTCACACACCCTGCAAAGCACTCGATATACACCTCCAGCAACTTCAGTGCCTCTGCTCTACATAAAGGCTGTATTCAGCATGAAATTACTTCATCACAGCTCTTTAATTTATTTGCTTAGGCAGCAACTTTTGTCTTGTTGTCTGAAGATCACAACATTACCCAGTACTTTTCTTATGCCATTTAATCTTAAAATTCCTCTCCATCATCAATCCTAAATTTGACCTCCACCATCTGTGGCCAAATCTATTGAAATAGATTTGTAAAGTTCGATCAAATAATTGATTTATCAATACATTCGGTATTGTTAAAATTCAAGCAGGATATAAATACAGCAGCCAACAGACTCCTTGCGAGCTATCTGCTCTGACTCTGATTTTCTATAACAAATGATCATGTAACACCACCCAGAGACCTTTTTCTCAATGCTTTTTGTATACAAACCAGTATCTGCAGCCAGTCGAGGCATCACCACCTACATATGATTACTATCACAGTTCCCTCAACACACAAATTCAAGAACAGCCATTTCTTCACATTCACCTCTACAAAATACTCAGTTCCAAGGCATTTCAAAACCAGTAGAGGATAATTGCTGAGTTAAAATTCAGAATTCATTAGTACATCTGAAAATCCTTCTTTCTCCAGCTCCTCCTATCTAGTCCAGCTCTACGAGGCAATGGTGACTGGGAACCATTCCCAGAAACTGAAACAAATCAAACAGGGAAAAACAAACAAACAAATGACCTGGGACAGTTGAAACATAATATAATTTGTCTCAAGGAACTCTTTCTGTTCCCTAAAAGAATTAAATCCCACGGCACAGAAGTCATTTCCACTGTAATTTTCCAGCTTGAACCATAGTGAATGAAGCATGGGAAGGCAATCAAAAGAATAACAGACCATGCTAAGTATACAAGCCTAAGCATCTACCCTTGCATCCCAGAAAAAAAAAGAAAAAAGAAGAAACCTCCTCAAAGGAAACTGTAAGTGCCTAATACAATGAAAAAGATAGAACTTTATGAGTCCAGTTATGTAACTGTGGAGCCAATTGAGTGCATAACTCCAATTTCTGAACACAAAGGACTCGTCTGCTCGTAAAATCCATCTGTTTACTGATACACATTGTATTGTCTAGCCTTTTCTGGATTGTCCACTTGTTAAGCAGTTCTGTAAAGTATTCTTACATTTTCACTCCACCCAGTAGCTTTCTCCATAACCCACAACTGTGGTATAAAAATGTGTCATGAACTGAAATTTCCAAGTAAATCTTTTTACTGTATATGGTCATATGGAATAGCTTGAATGTGATCCTACTCGTACAGGAGAAGCCACACCAGATATCTGATAGCACAGAGAGGCCATATGACACTATTATTATTATTATTATCATCATTATTATTATGATGTATTGTGTTCATTTTCTTTCCTATCATTGACAGGATCGCAAAATTGCAAGTTTATTTATTGACACTTTCACTGAATCCAGCATATCGGGACATGATCCCAACAATCCCATACAAAGAGGAACTGCAGATCTAGATTTAGGGAAATACTTTCCAGTTTGGGCCCATCTCAAAAACTTCTGTGTCTAATTAGATATCCTTGATATGTAGTTGCAGGTCCACCAGCACAGTAACTGGGACTGGAATTGCTTTCCACTGCAGTGGCAGTCTCTTGCTTCTGATGAAACCCACCTAAGGGCTGGGCACCTGCCACTGGAGATGCCCCCAAGGAAGGAAATCTTTTGGGAAAGCAAGAATTAGTGAATTCCCCTACGAGGGGAAGCATCAGAGCCCGAATCATCAAACCTGTAGCTCCCTGCTCAGCTGTTGACTCTGGAAATCTCTCTTTTCCCAGGCAGGCAAACTCATGCAACCAAGACCATGCCAGTCGCAACTGCTGTGTTAATGAGGAAGACAGCAGGTCTGTTTTTAGTTTTGCATTTCTCAGAGGATTTTGCAGCGACAACTTTGCTTTAGAGGAACCATTTGCCTCCCAACAGTGTGCCAGGTAAAACACTTTCCAAGTTGGGTGTCCACCATATATGATCATCCACCTCCCTTTTTAGCTAATAGGGTGATACACAGCCTCCGGTGCTTACCAGAGGGCATTCAGCTTAGAAAACACTAATGCATAAAAACGTCTGCAGGCTGACTACGTGAATGGCAATATACACTTTTAATTTGAATAATATGCAGTGTTTACCATAATTAGACAGAGCATTAACATGATTGAACCAGTGCTGCGGATCAGAGTGGCAAGGCACCCGACTTGAGTCTGAAGCCTTTATTGCTGGGAGAAGTGTGTTGTGCTTGTCCATTGAGTGACTGCTTGCCCTGCCCTTTTGCAGCATGAGTTTGAAGCTGTCATTGCAGGGGGCAAAATTTTCCTTGACAAGCAAACAAATCCATTAACATGTTAACAGGTTTTGCGTGTACGTGTGGAAAATATTAAGCATGCCAAGACAACAGCATGGTTAGGAAGGTAATATTTATTCTATGACAACAACATGCTGAAGTTTTACTACAGGAGAGCAGGCGATGTGCTTTTACCTATCCTGAAAGGCAGGAAAGGAATTGATTTTCAATAGTTGTTAAAATAACAGAATTAAGAATCAGCAGAAATCACTGCTATTTATAGCTGCTAGCTTGTTGATCTCTAACTTTAGCATCCATTGAATGGCCGCAATTATATTGCTATGTATGATTGCTTTGTGTATATCCTCCAAGTACTCCAAATCACAGTCTGCTCTCCTACACGTTGCTGGGAGCTTTGCCATCAATTTTAATCAGGCCAGAACTTCACCCTTGTTTCAACCAGCAGAAATCCTGGCATCAGACCTTTTCTCTGGCACAAGCCAAACATGATGGGAAGTGGAAATCATGGCAAATGGACACAAAGGCTGCTCACACTTTTAAAAGTGGGAGCATCCAGTTGTGGAGCTTCCATGGGATGAGGTGGGGTCTGCTGCGTTTATTTAATTCTGAGCATTGGAAGAACATGAGTATGGATTGCTTTAGAAAGATAGTAACTAGACACATAGAAAAGAAAAAAATAATAATCAAACATTAAGTAAAAGTAGATGGTGATTCACAATCCCTTTGTGTTCATGCTTTCACTTGCAATATTTGTTTTCTCGTTTTCTCCCTGTACATCAGATAAGCAAACTTGCTTTTATTCATGAAGGAATTCGGCAACAACAGCTATTCCAAACCATAGCAGCTGCAGAGCATTAAGGGTCCTCTAACCATTAAGGGGCATCTGGAACATCTCAAAATTAGTATTGCATCAGGCCACAGATATTTCCATACAATGGGCACACTTCAATTCATTCCACCTTTAGCTGTGTTCCAGCAGTATGCCCAGTGCTTAAGACTGGGAAACCCCTTGCAAGATGCACCAGCTTCGTGATTGTTGGGGAATGATTTTCAGCATATAATCTGCAAAGCAAAGTGGAGCAACCCACAACACAGCAGTAAGATAATATCTTAGTTTTTACAAATGCTTTGCTTACGACACGAGTGCCTAAAGTCAATAAAATGCCCTTTTGAGCAAGGTGTGATAAAAACTTGCAGGGCATCTTACAGAGTGTTCACTCTGAATGCCTAAAGCAGGCACAAGGTAGGACTGAGACGCAGTATATAAGCAGAATGAACATGGTGACAACTGTAGATATTATGTTATTCCCTCACATCTTGGTCCCATTCAGCCTAGTTTAACAGTGGGGTCATCTGAGGAGGGGATTAGTGGGACGAAGAGAGGATGAGACGATGGAGAATAGACAGCACTAAACCACAAGAGCATCCTGGTGACACCAGCAGCAGCCACAGTTCCCTGCTCAAGCCACTTTCTTGTCCCTCTTCTTCCATTGTAGGGCCTGTAGCCAAATCGTCCCTCTCTTTTTCTTTCCAAAAGGATGCATGGCTTGGGGCTGGGGGAGCAGGATTGAATGGATATGGGAGAGGAAAAGAGAAAAGAGTGTGTGTGTGTGTTGTTGGACATAGTGGAGGGTGTAACTATGAGGTTTATACGTGGTCATAGTTGTGGCAAAGGGTGTTGATGCAAGTTAAGAAGCCTCTATTAGATAATCTTGCCCAAGGGTGAGGTTTTGAAGGAGAAAGACTAAAGTAGGATATTCAGGAGTGTCCTGCATGAGCCCACTCCCACTGCCAGGGAACACAGAAGCTTCATTGCATCCTTCAGCAGTAACAGGCAATACTGAGCTCTTCTGATAATCTCACTCCACGTATACAGAAAAAAACCTTAGAAGCCCAGAAAAAAGAAACCCGTAGTGGTTCATTTCTGTCTTAAACCCTCTCTGGCATTCCTAGAAATCCAAACGTAACCCTTTCACTGAATTTCAAGGGGATATGAGAGCCAAGCTCTGCTGGTCTCTTTTGAAGCCCTTTGATAACAGGATGATAAGAGCAACATAAGAGAGATAGGGAAAGAAATACAGATCACAGGATAAGCACAGCTTCTGCAAGGAAAGGACTCTTTGTAATACTTTCTCACGTCTCAGGACACCTGACAATTTGTCTGGTAACAAATCCAAACTTTTCATCTCTGTTTTTCTCCAATTCCATGTCTAACTAGTGTTTTCCTTGCCCCCAGGATGAAAAAAATAATCCAGTCCAGAGGTTATCTGGGTGCTCCCACAATATACTGGGCTGGGGCATGCAAGGGTCAGTCCTGATGGGGCTTGCTGCTTGCAAGGGCCAAATTATTTCAGCAGGAGATGAAGATGCTGGATACCCTGTGTTCAACACGGTAGGTGCTTTCTAGCCTCAGCGGACTTGCTCACAGACTGCAGGACTCAAAAGGACCTCCCCAGCACAGCACAAGGCTTGCTCACTCCTAGCAGTCTGACTACAGAGTCACAGCAGGGCTTCCCCAAGTCTGACTTCAGCACCTGGAGGAGGAGGAATGGTGAATTTTTGCCTGTGAACCAAACAGTTCCAACTTCACTTTTGTTGGTTCAAAGTGCGCCTCGCTGCAGCTGGCTGCACAGATACAAAAAAATTAGGTTAAGGAATGAAGCAGCTTCACTCGTAAAGCTCAGTTGGGGGTCCAGCCCTTATGGTGGAGCTGGCAGCTACACTCTGCTGAGGCCATGGTGGAGGACGGCACAGCATCTCGCATGGATAAAGCTCCTAGTCCAGCCCCGTGGCACTGAAACGCATTAGCTGATAGTAACACTGCTGGAGGAGCCTCATGCAGAATCAGATGTGTCTCCCTACCCTTGTAAAACTCATTGCAGAGAGGAGGGATATCCATGATGGGATCAGCAGTGCCACTAGGACTTGGGACCATCAATCTCCACTTTCAGAGCAATATCAGCCTCCGAGAGAGAACACCCCTCCCATTCACGCTTTCCCTACCCCATGGTGCAGTGCCATTGCTTAATGACTGGCTCAAGCAAGCACCTTATTCACAGCCCAGGGTGGCTCAAGACATATTAGGAGATATATTCCATGTTTGTCCCCCAGGCCCCTGAAGTATAGATCATTTTTTGAATGGCTAAGGGTTATGAACTATCTCCTGGACTATAAATCTAAGAGGAAAACGTACTTGCTCTGCTTTGCTCCTCATACTCTAAACCAAAAAATTATTGTCCAAAGACTGGGAGGGGAGTGAGCACTTTTTCTCTGTAAACAATGAGAAGCAGGTATCAAAAATATACAATCTGTAATGCTCAGAGCATTGTAAAGGGGCTCTAATAAGAATTTACCAAGTGGAATAATATGTGCAGTCCTTTCCCACATAGCCTGGGTTTGCTTGATTCTGTGTATGCTCAGTGAATGTGGAAGGACTAGAGATAAGAGAGAAAATAGAGGTACAATATTCTAGATCCCTTACAGATGATAAAGGAGAAAGCAAACAGAGTCTTGCAACCAGGATTGTTCCCTATCTTGTGTTGCTGGAGGGTTCATTATGACCCCAAAGCCTTTAAATGTGTTTTTGTAAAAAAAACTGGTTCATGTTAACCATTGCACATATGACTAGATGATTCTCTGTAACTCGTGCTCTGGAGAAAGCATAGAGGATGAGAAGTCTGGTCTCAATGGTTTGTGCATACATAAATCACTTGGGACACTGCACAGGCCCTGTCTGTGCACATTAGCTAGATTTAAATCCACAGGAGCACATAGTGACAAGGGGATATGTGCACTCCTTTCTCACAAAGAATCACAAATCTGGCGCATTTGGACTATGAAGCTTGCTTCACTTCAAAACTGTCACTTCCTGTGATACAAGAGCTTTGGGCTTTCCTTCCCAGGAAGAAAAATACAAAGGGCTGTCTGAACTTCTGGGCACCTTGGGCATTGCCTTCGGCATCCTTGTGGCTTGCCAAGTCTTCAGAGTTTCTTAACACCTCTGTGCTGAGACATGCTGTAACCCTGCAATGCTCTTCCATAAAGCCTGTCAGGATGAGTGCATCCCTTTAAACACTGGTGCTCTTCCAGCTTAAAAATAGCAGTCAAGGCTTGGAAGGGGAATGAAAAAAAAGATTCAAATCCAATTACCTTGAAAGGCTTCATCATCATTCATAGTAAGAGAAAGAACAGGCTCCTTTCTAGCTTTTCCAGCCCCCAAAAATCAAGATAAAATCTCAGAGATGATCTCTCCATGGTCCTTCTCCATGAAGGTGAGCAGAGGGACAGACCGGTCCTCCTGTTGAGTGCACAGTCATGGCACATGTGGACCAGGTTTTCTCCATTCAGGCTGGAAAAGGGCTTTTGAAGAATGCTGCTGGAAATGCAGATTTTGCTTTCAAAAGCAGAAAGCTGAGGGGGTGCAAGGTCAGAAGGGGTGTCCCATGTCAAATTTTTAATAGCGCATAAGAAAGCGCAACTGGAAAGGAATAAGGGAGGAACAGAGGGATGGGGGATGACAATAGAGGAAGGTTGGGACAAAATAGCTAATGTATAAATATTCCTCGCAGCTTTGATTGTAACTCCTGGGAATCTGCCCCTCATTGTGTATAAATCAACACAACACTACTGATGTTGGGGAGCTGTGCCAACAGGCGCCAGCAGGAGACTTGTGTCCAGACCAGCCCCACATGTCCCCTTGGGGCTGGATCCACAGCCTTGCGTGGCCAGTGGCAGTAATCCCATGGGAGCGGCAGCACCAGGCAGAAGAGCCCAGGAGAGTTCCCCAGCCTAAAAGGAGCACCTGCACAGGAACAACGTCCATCCTTCTGTCCATCGAGCAGCACATTCTGTCCTGGCTGTCAGATGCAGCCCTGTGTACATTGCTGCCCAATCTATATTTAGCCCCTGATGTAACTAAAGTCAATAGTATTCCATTAGGGCAGCTGTTCCCGAATAGGCTTTCCTACGCCAGCTCCACCTACGCATGTCAAAAATCTGGACATATACAGCTACAAAACCTTCCCGTGTTTATATACATAGCAGCACAGTTTTGAATAGAAAATATATGACTGTTAGCATAGTTTAATGGTCTGCTATATAACAGTAGTGGCACTTTTTTTAAAAGACACATTGAATCCTCTTGTCCAGTGGTAAGTTTAAAGGGCTTAAGCTTCACTGCAAGTTAATATTGGCCTTTCCCTTTTTAGGGTATGTTTCTGCATTGGAGCATTCCTTATCTCTGCTGATGATGACAGGTTCTGTGAAGGGGTTTGTAGCATTTTCTGGGAAGGAAGGCATGCGTATGAAAAAGAAGACTCACACTGCAAATCCCACACTTGAGCCTGTAAGAAGTTTACATCTCGTATTTTGTATTACTTAAATAAGGGCTTGCGCCAGGCACTGTATGAATATTCTTATATGATTGTTTTTCCAAAGTAAAATTCCAATTTAAACATTTTGGGTTTCCTTTTAGTTTTGCTATGAAATGCTACAGAAAGCATTGCAATGCAAAGTGCTAGAGAATTGTAGTTCTCTACCACAACTCAAGCAACTGCAGGAATTAAAGTCATTACCAAGATAAATAAAAGATAAAGGTACAGACCTGAAATCATGAATGGGCAGGGGGAGGAAATCTCATATAACTATCTTCTGCAAAAGATTCATCTATCCCTCCCTGTACATGAGGATGTACATAGTGAAAATGCCCCAAATACATTCAAACTAACAAATAAATAGAGTCCTGTAAAAGAAACACACTTCAAGAAATACTCAAGAAGTACGACAGGGTTAGACCTGAAGTTGTACTGCCTGTGTTCAATCCCTTGACCTCCACATGTGCTGGAAGGGCACAGAGAACCTCTGTTGGCTTTTCTGAGTAAATATAAATATTTCTTCCACTAGCAAGGTACATTTGGAAGCACAAAATGTTGACTCACGAGTCTGCAGACATGTTACCATTTAGATCAGTGGTTAAAGTCATGCCAGCCAGTTATTAAGCAAGGTCTATTCCCAACTGATAGCTATCTAATACTTTTTAAGAAATGAATGAATGCTATATATATGAATGCTATTTACATCCTATAAAGGATGCAAATTAACCAGGATTTGGTGTGTTCAGAGAGATCAGGGTTTTAATGGCAAAGTTTCCTTAACCATGCATCCCAGAACACAAACAGACATCTCTAGTCACACTAGGACATACAGTGAAGTGACACCCAAAAGAGCACCCGGACACTCACACGTACCCCCTGCACGTCACACATGCATGACACAACAGTGCTGTGACACCACAGGTCACACCTGGTTCTGAATGCCACTGATGAAACACAGAAATAGTCCCATCTCTGCAGACCCAGACCTCAGCTGGGGCAGTGGCTGGGGGACTAGCACCCTCTGGAAGTCAGGCTAAAACTGTCTACTACCTAAATAACACAGATTGCAGCAAAAGCCTTCAAATTCACTTCCTAAATGTTACGCTTGCTCTTTACAAAGACATGGAGACCAAGCGCTCGAAAGCATTGCTGTCTGAGACTTGTCTAAGACTTGCACCTGGGATGGGAGGCACCAGAGAAGCCCCAAATGGGTCAGGAAGGAATAAGAGAAAGGAGGTAAAAACAAATCAAGAATATTGCCTAAGCAACACACTGACTCCCCAGAGAAGCCTGGGTACAACCTGAAGTCTCTGATTCTTTTTCAAACCTCTAGGCATAGAGATTTCCTTCTAAAAGATTGCCTTTCTCTATCCTCCCATGGTCACCAGAGGCACTGATGGCAATGATGGAGAAAAGCCACCTGTGGAGACGGATACCTGGCTGTGCCTCTTTATACCTGGGGATCAGCTATGTCCCACACTCCCAGGGAACAGCACAGGATTCATCACATCCCCCTCTTCTCAAAAGCCATGCCACTAACCAGCTAGTCCATGGACATGTCTCCTGGGGATGTGGAGTAACACTAAATTATCCACCTGAGAGCTTGGAGGATGGGATGACACTAGAAATCCTTGTCATGAAACAGCAAAGCATGTATTATCTCAGCCAGATCAGCTCAAAAAACCAAATCAGTTTGTACTTCTCAAAATGATTTCTCCAGAAATTCATTATCATGAAGAAACCCCCTTGCGATGAGGATGCTCTCTAGTGGAGGAGATCAGCCTTAAAATATGGAAAGCTTGTAATTTTTCTGGCAGTCTATTCATTCATTTTTCAAAAATGGATGTTTGGAGATGTTTAAATTCTGGGAAAAGTATCCCACTGTGTAATGGTGCTTCCCAGAGTTTGCAGGGAGAAAAGAAATATGTTTTCTAATCCTTTTAGAAATGCAAAATTTCCAGGTTTAAAAATTCAGGGTCAAAGCAGGTGCTTATGGTGATGCTTGCAGAAGAACAATAGACCAGAACGGAAGAGAAACTCTATTTTCTTTATTCAGGTAAGAACCTCATTAAAAATCAATAGTCTTAATTTATCCCCGATAACATTCTGTTGAAGTCTGTATGTTTACCCTAGGGATTAATTTAGCCTAATGGGTCTTCATGCACAAACAACATAGGCAAGGTTTGATTCTTGGAAGTTACAGCATAGCAAATGCTACTAAAGGACTTGATCCTATCACTTGTGAAGACAGGGTGGGTTGAAGTATATAATAGGCTCAAAGCCCTTGAATGATGTTCAAATACAGCCTGTGGTGAATAAATGTTTTACGGCCAATCATATGTCACTTGAATCAACTTTTTTATTGATGTTGCTAATCATAAAATGAAAGAACAGGGATCAATTTATATATTTCAAAGAAAAAAAAAAGGAGACCTGTGATCTTGCATCTCTTGTGGACACTGGAAAAAGTGAGTCATCCTGACCTACTGTGATCCTTGCAAGGAGATATTTTTCTCCATTCGTATAAAATGAGCATTTGCCTTGCAAGGCTCTGTTCTGGCAAAAAAAAAATCTGAACGCTAAAGAGCTTGGTTTCACTGAGAATACGTGACAGTGAATTAGTGGCCCTCAGGTGTCAGTATACAGGCCAGCGAATTAAATTAAGCTCTTTGCTTCTGTTCTAATGTAGCAGAACTAATGCAGTCACGGCTCAGCACTGCAGCTTAAACGTGGGCACTGCTGCTGCCACAGGGAAGGGAACCTGGTTTCCGTCCCCCGGGGAGGCTGGCTGGAGTCGGTGAGCAACCCTGGGAGCTGTGACATAACGTCTGAAGACATGGGCAGGAGGAGAAACAGGCAGCAGAGGCAGCTCCAGTTCCAGTCTTAACGCCATTAGAGGGGAAATCAAGCACGGTGGCTTTTAAGCACGGTCTGAGGCAGCATCATGCTAGGAGACTGAAAAAATCCCCAACAGCAACAACAAACTCCCAACAGGGCAGCAGTAACCCTTTCACTTTCACTTCCTCGGCCAGCCCTCGGAAGTCCAGGAAAAACCTTTTCCATGGAGCTGAGAAAACCAAGGAGTGTTTGGCTCAAGAAAATAAAGGCAAGTCCTACAGAACTGCTGGTGGCAGCATCATGGAAACATCCATCTTAGGAAAAAAAAGAAAAAAAAAAAAAAGCATCTTTCTGAAAACTTGGTGTTCCCATACATTTTGTGCTTCCCTTACTGTATCTTTCGCCTTCCAGCTCCTGCCCCTCCCATCAACCTTGCTGCACAGTAGCAAGCTGGTTAAATATTAACCATGATAGGAAATTATTAATGAATTATCAATTGCAATCAAATTGCATAATGCAAACAGCTGGACGGTAAGGAAAAATACTGGCTGCTGTGTCTTTATTATTGTTTTGGAGAGAAGGTGGGGGCAGAAAGTAAGTTAGAAGGCTGCTATGTCTGCTATAGATCCTGGAATGTATCCCATATGCTGGCTATGCCAGGTAGCTCTTCGGAAAGTCGAGCATAAAAACTCATGCAAAACTCTGTGCTTGATTTGCATGTAGACAGTTATTAAGATGGTGCATAATAAATCCCATCTTTACCTATGCAAATGAAAGGGTAGAAATGCTGCCAGCAACTGCTCATGCAAAGCCAGGCTGAAGAAGAGTAGGAGCAGGGCTTCTGGGACAGGAGATTTTTGCTTGATCCACTTTCATCAGCAGCATTTCCAGCTGGTTAATGAACAAATAAACACTGTGAAAATTTCTCATGAGGTAGTTGAAATATTCCTCCCAGTAACAGCCAAGCCTCGTGACATAAAGATCTGTCCTAACAAGTTCCTCCAAGGGTAAACTAAAACAAAGTGGCGATAAGGTCACTATTTTCAGATGGGGTTGCCTAAAATATCCAGCAAAGTCAATAATAATCAAGACAACCACTAATTTGATGACTCCATTGGGGTGTAACTACACGACTTGAAACTTTCATGTTTGAAAACATTGGCCTTAACCATTTGCTCGTGGTTAAAGAGCGGATAAGGAGCAGACCTGTGCTGGTTTTCAGACCTGTGCTGGTTTTCAGACCTAACCACTAAAAACAAGGCACGAAAAATGCTGAAGAAGCAGCATGGGCACAAGAACTTGCTCATCTATCTCTTTGAGAGAGGGCTGCTCACTGGGAAAGGGCTGGGATTGATGTTAAAGGCAATCAGAGGAGCACGGAATCCCATCTGCGGTCAAGGTGTTCCCAGCTGGCTCTGGAAAAGCAATGTGCACTACTCGGCCTCTCTTGCTCCCTCTGGAAACACAAGTGCCAGTAGCTCAGCCACTGACTGCTTTTACATTCGGACAGAGATGACATTGAATGGCATATCTTTAACAGCTCTTGCTTTTCTAGTTAAGCATTAATGTTTAACGAGATCAGCCTGCAGTTGCTCGTTAGTGTGCAGTGCTCCAGCTAATTAATACATCACTGGGAGAGCCAGCCTGGGAAAGGAGAGTGAGCAAGTGCATTCCTGAGGCATTTCTCAGCCTTCAGAAAAGAAAAAAAAAAAAAAAAAAAAAAAAAGGAAATATGGGCAAAGGGTTCTTCAGAGAGGGGAAGAAAAAGAGTCCAGTCCTCCAAATGTTTGTGCAGCAATGCCCAGCTGACTTTCTATGAGGACGCTGTCTCTCACCACGCCAGAATCCTCCTGATAAAAGATGAGTATGTAGCCTGCAAGGAGTGGTGCTGGAGAGGCAGCTCAAGTGTCATGAAAACACATTGGCCCCAACAGCCGCACACATTTTCTAAGCAAGAAGAAACAAACAAACCATCTTCTCCCCCCATCCCTGCTAATTCCTCTTGCCAGCTCACCTCCTCCAGCGGGGTTTACAAGGAGATCAGGAAAGTCTTGTCAGCACCTGGCTTAAGGCTGCTCCATCACACTTGGCAGAGCTGGTACCTGCTCAGCAGGCAGGGATTTTTTTTTAGAAATAACGTGCATTACTGCTAATTCTCACAAATATAATGGAATTCCCATGAATTTTCAATTTATTGCGCCTACAGTCTGATTGCCTGCATCAAGCGATAATTTATTAGCCTTGCTGTGGAAGATGAAAGCTTTAAAATGCAACACCAGTATTTTCTAGCATTTCAGAATCCAGCAGGAAAACTGAAAGACCCTTTTGTCGTTCCCTCAATTCAAATTGCAGCCCAATTTTTAAACCAGGGAAGTACTTTTGGAGCTACTGGATGAAAAAGATTTTAAAATCTGAGGTCACTCCTACTTTAAATAGTGTCTTAGAGCCTAGTGTTCATTATTTACAGCTATTTTAGAATGTAAAAACGAAAAACATAATTATCTCTTTTTATAGGAAAAGGCAGCCACACAGTGTAAACCCTCTTTTTCTATGTAATGCGAAAGAGCAGGCAGGGTCATCAGAACCACTAAGCATAAAAATTTATAGTTTAGTTTCTAGTCATTTAATCTTGGGAGTGTTGGAAGGAAGCAGAGAAATGGGCCAATATAGCTATCACAGATTTAGGAGGAGGACCCAGCTTTTACAAGGGAAGTGTGTTGCAGCTGCCAACATGGAAGAGAGAGTTATTTGCTGGTGAATCATACCCACTTTAGGATTAAAGATCATACCTATATGTGAGCCGCTATCAGCAGCATTATAATTGGAGTTGCTAATACTGCTAAAGTCAAAATATTTGAAGATTGTGGGCCAGGCTCCTTAAAAACACTGAATTAGCTTTAAAATCATACAAATTAGATCCTATTTATGTGCCTTCTGAATTTCAGCGACTTTATAATTTAAGCCTCATCACTCATTGATGCCTCTGCAGATGTTTAAAAGGAAAAAAAAACCAGGGAAAAAACCAAACCACCACGCACCTCATATCATAACACTCTTAAAAATCACAAGAGTTGGCTATGCAGGTCCCAAAACAAAACTCAGCCCATGCAAACCAACCATCCTTCCACTCCCGGATCCAGCTGAGTGCTAAGTGGATAACGTAGGCAGGAGGTAAAGATTCAAATGTTGATGCTCGAGCAAACTGAAATGAATCAGCAAAGTTAGGAACTTTGGCATGGCAAGAATGAAAGCTTTTCATGGCTGCATACTGAGTCTGCAGAGACTAAATGGAAACTGTGCTCCACTGCCTTTTTCATTACTGGGTAAATGACAGCTGATATAGAAGGACAATTTGCTGCTATTGCTGGAGATAGAGCGAAGGAAGGAAGTGAGAGAGGAAGAGAAGTGCATTGTACAATAGGGAACAGCTGAGAATGATGCTTTAGTGGTAAATAGGACTCTCCAGTATGAGATATGATCTTTACTTAAGCTATGCTGTGAGCATCCTTTCGATAGAAGTAAATATAATACTGGGGGAAGAAAATTCTAACACTTGTTAGACAATTCAAGAGCAGCTACATTACTTAAGAGAAAGGTCTAAATTAATTTACTTTTAGTCTTAAATCTCATAGACAGAATCATGTATGTAAATATGCCCACGCATAGATGCAAACTTTATTTTCAATAGCTATACGGCCTGAACTATTGGAATAACTGGAATCTGTTATCATGAGAGCTAATGGATTTCACCTGGCACCAGTGTCTGAGATTACGAAGTTGCGCTACCCCAGTTATTAGATGAGAGAACTCAGTTACAGACAAACTCCAGTGAGTTCAAACATGATTTTCAGTGGTCCAGGAAAGACTTGATTTAAGCAGGGGACAATTTGGCTCACAATCTTGAGTAGTCAAGGAAAAGTGAAAATGAGTATGGAACAAAAAAACTCATTATTATTACAGAAGAAATGTGAGGGTCCTTGTTCAACTGAGATGCCACTGTACTAGGTCTTGAAGAAATACAGGTCAAGAGACTTGGAGGAGCTGAAAACTAGAAATAGTAATTTATTTCTGACACCCAGTTACTAAGTGTAACTTTAAAACCCAGGTGGTATGCACACAGGATCAGAGATAACACCACTACTTTCCATCAAAACCCAAGTAATGGCAATACAGACAAGCTGTTGATCATTTCTAGAATCTCTGTACCTGTCCATGGGACCAGTGACTCGCTCTTTTGGCAATTAATTGTTAATAAATTGCAAACAACAGCTTGCGGACAGAACAAAACCCCGGAACTTTCAAGTAATCCTACACACACTTTAAAAAAAAAAAAGGTAAGAAACAGCAAAAAAACAAGACAAATGGATGATTCACTCTCCCAGAAAACTTATCCACAAGTCTCCTTCCTCATCAACTGGAAACAATGGGAAAAAAAAAAAAAGGAAAACCTAAATGCACATCTAGCAGTTCTTCACTTGGACCTGAGATCGTGTCTATTAACAACACAGCACATGAAGGCAAAGCCTTCACCTCCACTGATGACATGGCAGCTCGTTTGCTGCCTCTCCTGTTCATTTGCTTTCTTTCCATGATATTGTTGTCTCTGGAAAGATGCCTGGACTACGACCGCAGCTTGGGGAAAACTTGTGACGAGGAGAAGAGGAGGCAGCACCTTGGGTAGTGCCCAGCACATGGGGACACTTCATCTCAGAGCTTCCCGTCACTTTTAAGGGATGGTGTATAATGGCATAACTGGAATAGTTTGAGCATTTTAAAGATTAAAAGATGAAAAAGTAAGAATCATCTTCCCAAATGATAAAAACCAGCATGGTTTTAACAATGCACTGAAAATCTCCCTCTTCTGAAATGAACTTGGTGCAAGTCTGGCATGCAGGAGGGGAAGTTTCAGCTCAAACACTGCAAGTTGCCACAGCCCAAACAACCAAATTGGGGACTTATCATGGGAAGTGACAGGCAACCTCAACTATAAGCGAGGTCATCGGCTCCATCTAAACACTTTCTTTGAAATATATCTGCAGGGGAATAAAAACAGGATGGCAAATGATTCAAGACTAAATAGTCCAACATATCCTGCAATACCCTTTGCACTCTCTTTTTGACTCCAGGAAAAGCCAGGAAGCTGAGTAGCAGCTCCATTTCCGTTCTCTTTTCACCTCCCCTTAAGAAGAGCGACTTTTAACCTTATTATTTATATTACCCTCACATCTGCAATTAGGCACTGCACAAACACGCGATCGGAGGGAAGTACCTGCCCCAAGGAGCCCACAGATGGGCAGAGGCAGGGGAAGCGTTAGACCGAGAGATAAACCGTTTCGCTCCATGTCACGAGGCAGAGCTGGGCGTATGGGCCAGCTCTCAGCTTGGTGACACTAAACCTCTCCTGCGGTGATACAGAGCAGACATGTGCCCGTCTCCATACTGCCAGCAGCATCTGCCTGTGGTGGTAATTGCCCGTCTGGCTTCCCAGGTGAGGGAGGTCAAGCACGGAGGGGGTGAGTGCATCCCCTGGCTTCATCCCTTTCTGCTGGGTTGGATGCAATTAGCTGGAGTCCTTAGAGCTGCCTTCATGCCTTGGTTAGAGCCATCACCCCTCCCATGAAGCCCATCTTGTGGGTGATGGGCATGCTCCACCCCATCAGGGTCTTACCAAGGCCAGCCAGCTCAACAGGGGCTCAGTAAAATAATACCAAATCCAACCTGAGCAGTAGCTTAAAGATTTTTATTTGTATTTTTTTGCAACTCCAGCCTTTTTTATCTCTCCTCTAATTTGTCCCTTTGTAGGCATCTATACTGTCCTGGCAGGGCCCACAGCCTGAAAACCTTTCATACCTCTGCAGCTAGAAAACAGGGAGATGTTAATTTTCTTCCTCTTCTCTCAGACTTAATGAAAGCTTTTAAACACAAATGGCTGGAGATTCACCCCTCGCATCCAGAGTATATCTGAATCCACTAAAAGCTCTTAGGTTTCCTGTCACCCAGTGAACATAAACAAAGACCACAAACAACCACACCTCCCGTTGGAAACTATGAAAAAACAGAAAGAGCTAAAACCAGCATTGAAAACCTTTAGCTGACAGGTTGAATAACAAACACACATGCGTGCACACAGGCACACACACACCTACCTTGCTCACGAGTCAGTCCTTGCACTGGAATGTGTAATACAAGCATAGCAGCTGCCTATACCACTAATCTAAGGAAAAGGTCAAATAAAGGCATGTATCCAGCATTTGCTTTGAAATACTCTATGAGGAGAATGTGGTGGGTTTTTTTCCTTTCTGTTGCCTTTCCCATACTGCTCCATGACCCTTTCACATTCATGCCACCAAGAGAAGCAAACAGGGTTGCCTCTGATATTAAAGACCACTTATATAGTCCTTTGAACTGGGTTGGGGGTGGTGGGGGGTGTTGAGCAATCAAGGAGGAGGGAAGGTGTGATTTCTTTTGGACAGGGAGTTGCTTAAATATTAAGCAGTGAATGGTAGTTGCAGCTGCTACTCGGGAAGGATAGTGCTGATCTTGAATGAGGAAGACATGAACCTTTTGATGTTTTGAGGACAAAAGCAACTTAACAATGGAATCTGGTAACAAGGAAAAAATTAGAAATCTTAAAATTGCATTCAAGGAAAAAATCTAGATTAGTGCAGCACAGGGTGATCTTCTCTACAAACACTGCCTCACTCTTTGAGACAGCATTCATCAAAACCCAGGAATATTCTCTAAAGGGCAAAACCCTTTAGCAGTAATGCTAGAATGTGGCTTTTCCCTTGCTTAATTTCTTTACGAAAGTAGAAGGAAAACAGTAATCTCTATAATTCATGTATTGATAGCAAAATATTTAACATCTCAACCCTGAGAAGAAAAGAGTAAAATCACAGGAATTACTCTATGAATTTGCCTCAAAAGGATTCCTTCTCCACCCCTATTATTATTATTTTTTGGTGGTAGATTATTTTCCTAATAGGATTAACATTACCCTCTTGGCTTCTGTGTAAATGAGTGAGTTCACCTTGCCATAAGCTGTTTCAGCTGGAACAGAGAAAAGAGATTTCTCAAATCCTTGAAGGTTTTTTTTTTTTAAAAAAGAGTCTCCTGATGGGTTATTCTTCCCATATATAGAGACATTCATATTGGTATCCCTCATGATGGAAACATTCTCGATAAAGGCTGTCCCAGATCTAACCAGTTTAAACTTCAAGGTAAAGGTCTTGGAAGAACTTAATGGGCTACAAAGCTCTTGCCTTCTTGTACAAAAAAAAAAAAAAGCACACTCGAAGCTCAGCACTGCAAAAACTGCTCTGATGGGCTGGCTGGACCCCCCTCACTCTCCCTTCATCATTTCTGCATGACAAACCTGTCCCTCTTCTTTTCACTCTTGTCCTATTGTTGGGGGTGATGCGTTTTCATGACCCAGCTCTACCAGAAAAAGATTTCATTTCAGTGCTGAAAGAAATGTAGAAGAGTCCTTCAGGATGAAAGTTAAGATAAGAAAAACAACTTATTCCATCAGGCTAAAGAGCAGCTCTTCCAGAGGAGGCAGGCTATTTGCATGCCATTTGGGTTGACCAGGAGAGATGCCCCTATTCTTCTCCCATCCCTGCCTCTCAGTCCATGAGCAAATGCGGGGCTGAAGAGGAGAGTCTACATTACACTCCAAATGCATTACTGCTCCCTGCGCATTGCTATAGGCCATCAGAATAAACCTGACAGCACTTTGAAGTCTGTAAACCGATTCCTAGGTAACTGCTTAGAGTCTTTCCCCTCCCCGTGCCCCAAACAGCTTTTCATTTGATGTTCTGGCACAGAGCTAATCTGAGAAAGGATCAGAAACTCTACGCTATTGACAGTAGTGACAGGAGTGTCTCAGTGTGACAGCTGATTGAGCCCTTCTCGCATTTCACTGACAAACTCAATTGCTCCAGTAAATCGAGTGAAAGTCAATACAGGCAGCTCCTCCATGGGCCCTGGGTGCATCCCCCCTCCTGGAGCCCTCATGGGGGCCCCTCTCCACTGCCACCTCTTGTAGGACATGGCTGAGAGCACCATCCCTGTGTGTGATGGAGAAATGGACCCGCAGCTCACACAGGCTTCGAGCGCAGAAATGCAGTTCACCCTGCTGATATAAAGCTTGGTTTATCTTACTTCTCCCCCTTTACCATTTTCCATTTCTTTTTTTTTTTTTTTAATAGAGACATCTCCTGGAAAATCAAGTTTCATCCTAAGTCCTCAGCCCAGGTTTATGCCATAACAACCAGGCAGTGTTGGAGGTGCAGGAGCATGGTGTCTGCATGGCCAGCTGACCCCAAGCAATGCCCATGTGTCAGTGCATGTTGGGGATAAGAAAAGGATATACAGGTCTGTCTCTGCTGGCTTTCTCTGGCGTAAATCAGCAATAAAAGCTGGCTGTGAGGAGCAAGGTCTTATAAAGGTAGAAGAGGTGGGAGAAGAGGCTCAAGCCTGTTGCAGATGGCAACCTTGTGTTGGCGGTGGGTAACTACGCAATTAAGCCAGTGACTTAACAGGCTTTTTCCACGCTTTACTTGTGAAGCAGGGGTGTCTGTGGCTCAGAGCAAGCAAACCACAAAGCAGACTAAGCACCAGGCACAGGGAACCTGAATTTGCACAGAAAACGGCACATGAAGATGGGCTACATGGTGAGGAACATATGCAGGCTACTGTTTGCAAATGGAAATCAAATAGGTTGCCATTACCAGTAATGAAGTGTGAGGTTGGCGTGGTTTCTGTCTCTCAGATTTCAGCACGGTTTATTTTTATAGAGGCAGCTTCCTCGTGCAAAGTGTTGGCAAACAGGCTGCTGGCAACGAGGCCGGGAGGGGGGAGTAGGGAGGATGGGGCTTATTGTGGAGGGCACAGGAGCCTTTCCCACCTGCTGGGATGGAGCAGAGAGCAGCAGAGATGGAGGTCCAGGAGAGAAAAGTGAAATTTCATAGAGACAAGTGGCTGACCTATTAATCTTGTTGACAAGACGAGTAAGGAAAGATGCAGGAGCAGAGGGAGTAGAAAGTAAAATGGTGCTGAGCAGGTACGAGGTGCTGAGAGGGTAAGAGTTAAAGATGAAAAACTAAAAGAGCCACGCAAACAAAATAACAGGCTTTCTGCTGCATAAAGTCATATGAACGAGTAACTACAGACATCCCTACCTAAAAATATTCCCCCATCCCCAAATTCTTAGAGCACATCAAAATTTGCCTCCACTTACCCTACCCAGCAAACAGTTGAGGATACAAAAGCTACACTGTCCTGCCTGCCTTAAAAGAAATCAACTTAAACATTACAACACCTCCACCTCAGCGTTACGCTCTGATGCCAGGATCAACACGTAGACGGGCTGCCCACCCCACTCCCACCACTGCTCCCTGGCAGCTCAACACCTTGGAGCCGAAGAATCCTGCAGGCTTCCCTCCCTCCCGGCTCTGCGTGGACACGTGTGCTCTCAACCAAATGACCTCATCTGGACCAGATTGAGCCTTCCAAGTCAAAATAAATACAGCACATTGGAACTGGCAGTGATTTTCAAAGGTTTAAGTTGGGTTCCTCTCAATTTTCACTCAGCACTTTATACAATTTGTCTGCTACAAAATGGGAGCATTTTATATTCCCAGCTCCGATACATATTTTATGAACCTTCAGAAAAGCTGCCTCCTCTGCTGTTAATATTTTGGTTCCAAAGTTAACTGGTTAAAATGCATATTAATAGATTGAGCATAGAAAAAAAAAGAATAAAAAAAAAAAAGGCAGGTGAGAAATGCTGGGGGAAGAAAAATAGCAGCAATATTTGGAATGGTTCTGCAGCCAAGACAGCAAACCTGGTCTTTTTAATGGGACCACCCAAGTGAGCAAGACCTTAAACTCTTACTCACGTGTGCTATATTCATTGCAGTGTAATTCAAAGTCCAGAGGGGAGTTAGAAAAGTAATAGTGGGCTGTAATAAGGGCTTAGCAGATGAGAGAAAGTACTGGGTTACCACCAAAGTTCATTCCCAAACTTGCCAGCAGAATATCAGGTGATCTCAAGTCTGGTTCAATAAACACGGGAGCAGGGAGACAGTGTTGCTGGAACAAGCTGTCACTGCCTGGACTTGCCAGAAGTCAACCCTTGTTCATCAGCCTATACTGAAGATACTGTTGTGGGATTTTTCTGGAGGTGAGTAACACCACCTCCTCTAAACACATTCCTGACTTCCAAACTAAAAAAAAAACCCCAACAAACCAAAAAATCTCTTCTGAAGTCTGCTTAACAGAATAGCACTTGAGCTTGTGGTATTTTCTCCAAAAAGCAGCCTATTCAGGAAGCCTTCCTTATTTTAAAGTCATTAGTTAATTCACCACCACCAGCAGTCCTTTAGGTGTTATGAATAGTTCAGTTGGGTTGGCTGAGTCAGGTCCAAGGTTCATTTCCAGGTCATAATTAAAAATATTGCCAGTGAGGAAACTATTTATGATGTATTAAGTGCCAAGAAGACAAACCAAGAAGCAATAAAGGAAAGAGAAGTTTAGAAATCCACTTAAAATGGGAGAAGTGGATGGAGATACAACAGATCACCCAAGAATGGCAAAGCTGGGTTCTTAGATTACTGCACCTATTGCTTTCTCCAGTCTAGCTGAAACACTCCCATCAGCAAAAGCCTGTCATCAGATTTAGCGATGGCATCTCCAAGGACAGAGCAATACTCATGCAGGATTGGCTGTATCAGTATCCTGTCCCTCTGGGATTACGCTGTTTGTATCCTAGCCCCTAGGAAAGAGGATGATTGATGTACAACAGCAGAGGGGGGAGGAGGGGGACAAATGGGAGGGGGAGAAGACAGCAAAATCTGGTGCCCAACATGAAACATTTAAGCCCTAAACTTCTGTGGGGATACGATCCTACCCTGCAGTGTTGTTATTTTTTTGCCACAGAATTAAAAAGAACTTTTCCTAGTGTCACTGGAGGCCACAGAGGATAAATCCAAATGACAGGGCTTAAGTTATGAATATGGGGAATTAGAGATGAGAAGTAAAGCAGCTTATAATGACTCTCCCATTTGCTCTTTGGAATACAAGCTTTAGTATTGATTTGGAAATTCCCTGTCTTCATCCTAGCAGCTTCTCAAAACTGAAGCTTGAGAGTTTCTTTGCCTTGCAGCCTCTTCAGCACGATTTGATAGTAACAAAAAGAGAATATAAAAGCTTTTGCATGCTGTTATTCATCAGGAATCATTCCCTTCTTTTCTAAGTACAACCACTGACCTCCAGGGAGGATGTTGAGAGAGATACTTCAATTTACTTTCTTATGAAGATAGCCTTCGTTCAACTCAGAGCCTCCACTCCTGACACAGTCCATGGAGGGAGGTATGGATGCCTTAACAACGTGTCAGTCAGTCATCTAAAGTCGAACCATAGGAGTGACCTGCAAAAAGGCTATAACAGCTCTGATCTTGCAGCACCAGGGAACACAGAGTTCATGAAAAGTGGCTAGCATCTCCTTGTCATCCTGTTTACATGGATACTCAGGCAGCCTCAGGACATTTACCCAAGTCTTGGCCCATAACATCTGTAGACTACACAAGTATTCATAACCAAATGGAAGCTTTTGCACCATCTTGTCATCACATGTTTTCCCATGTCTACAATGTGACAAGGTAAAAGACCAAGCAGCCCAGGGCGTATTGAGAAGGACCTATGGTTGAGAAAGTTAATGTTATCACCTTTTCTGACCCCACCTTCAGGATAAGGTAATCACATTTCCCAGTCAGTTGCAAAACATTTTGAGCTCTTTTTAATTGGCTTGACATCAACTACCAAAATAGTCATGATGGGCATCTTTGGTGGGACAAAATGCAGGGCTTCATCCCTCATGGTTTTTCCTTATTTGCTCAGTCTCAATGTCGTGTAGGTAGAGTCTAACCCATTCTGACAATGAAGTGAAATAACTACTCTGCCAAATAACTCACATCCTTTAAGAGAGAAGACTAAGAAGGAAAACTAAGATAGAATAACTTGGCTAAGCTTGTGTAACAGATCAGCTTTGGAGAATGAGAGCCTATTTCCCGGCTGCCTACACCAATACTCAGCTGATAGACTGATCCTGCTGCCCTCCAAAAATGAACTTCACTACCGGAGGAAGGACAGTGAGGTTTCCTGTGGCTTTTCATCTTCCTTTCTGTATTTTTCCTCAACAAAAGAAAAGCCATTAATATTTGATCATTCCTGCATGTAAGATGCAGTTGCTAAAATGGTTTTGCACTTAACAGCATCCAGTTGTAGACTGAATTGATGACACTTAAAATGTGCCCATAAGCCATAGCAGAATGATCCCATTACAGCAGTGCCTTAATAATGTTGTGTTAGTTAAGGTTATGTTGTCTGGTTTTGAGGGTTTATAACCCAGCTGTGAATATATTCTCCAGACTGGAACCAGTTGCAGAGGGGATTTAGTTCTGCAGCGAATCATATGGCTTTTTCTTTTTCCTATTTTAGATCAATTTTCCTCTGGTTCTTTTTAAGATAAGACATAAAAAAAGAATAAAACATCCCTCTGTCAGGATGTTAGTAGGAGCCATGCTATAGTTCAAGCTGGTGTTAACCTACCTCAGGCAAGGCCTACACCGCGCTAATGTCCAAGTACTCCCCAGTCTTTAACATGAAGGATATCCATGTTTCTTTCACTGCTTTATAAAGAGAGTTGAGGTCTTGTGGGAATTAAATCACATGTCTGGTTGTGTAGGAAACCTGTGGCAGACTGAGGGACTGAACCAGCATCTCTGAAGGGTGAGCTGACTCCATAAACAATGAACCAATTCTTCCACCTGCTATACTTTCAAACTATAGCTTGAATGATTTCTCCCCTGCACAAGGGATTTTTCTTCTACAAAGTCCACTTTGGTTACAGTTTTATTTGACAGAGCTTTCTGAGTGGTTTCTAGGAGGTAATGTTTTAAAAACTGATTTTGACCTACATAAGGAAACTTTAAAACCAAGATACATGCATATCTTAGGCTGCCACTGTCTCTCACCAAACCAGACTTGTATGCACAAACACAAAACTCACAACATGGGGTATAACAAAGAGTAAAAGGATATAAGGAACAAAAGACTGTTTAGATGGAGCAACGCAAAAATGTTCCTATCAACATGGTCAACCCAGCAGCAGAACAGCTCTCAGGAGAAAATCAGGAAGAGTCATTGCCTAACCTGCCGGAAAATTCAACTGAATATATATTCTGTGACTAGCCCACGTCGTGACTCAATATTTGCTGAATGCAGAACAACCATATTGTGTACAGCTCCAGACAGATGACCTGCTGATATTTAGGACCTGAATTTCCTCTTGTCTTGACATTGACTGTGGTACAATGTGAATAAATGGAGGGTGCAAACTGCCACCATTCTGCTTGGGTAGCATTTTGCACCCATGCGAGATAGGCGTGAAGTGCTCTGCAAAGCTGTAAGCACAACACTGCAACCAACAAGCAGGTCCTTCTCTCCATCTGCCACCACCCACAAGCCCTTTGCATTTTCCTTGCACTTCACAGCTCTCAGCAGCTCTGAGCAGGCCATTCAGTTTGCATGAACCTCAGAGTATATGGGATCTGGATTCACATGGCATCTGTCATCTAAAAGGTGGCTGACTGATACTGACCCTGCCATGGTGTCTTCACATGTTGGCATCTGCTAAGGGGAAATGGGAACAAGACAGAGTGGGAAAGGCAGCACATGCAGCCAGAATGCCAGAGTGTGATGGGAAAAGGCGGTCCTCACTATATCATAACCAAATGGACAAGTCCAAATCTTCACCTGTGCCTTTGCCTCATTCATCTGCATGTTGTCCCTGCCCTGGTTGAGTCTCCTCACAGCAGGTAAGCTGCTAACACAGATGGCATAAGACCGCTTGGAGAGGCTCAGCAGTGCAGCTTCTCTCTCCCAACTCTTTCCCTCTCTGCACACATAGAGAGATCAGTGAAAACAACAAAATAGTTATTAATGCTCCCTGGGATTGCACAGCCTGAAATGACATGAGACAGCATTTTCTTTGGCTGCTTTAGTTCTCTTTTAGCATGCTGCTGTGTGTTTGCCTTTGAGGAGTATAAATGACCCTTTCAATTTCAGGATTTGAGGCTGATGATGACAATTGATAACACTAATTTTTTCAAGTGTGAAGCACTTTTCATTCAGAGGGCTCTCAAATTGTTTTTCAAAACCATACAGCCTCCCTTCATCCACCACCAAAATGAACCTACCTCCAAGGTGGAACGAAGGACCTATCAATGCAAGGTGGCAGTACACAGCCATTTAGGGCAGGAAGTGAAGAATAATGGGTCCCACTGAAGGCGCAGGGTCAAGTCAAGTTGGCAGAATACATATCCTGAATGACAGCCTGGACAAAACATCGTCAGGACTTGTGTGCTCCAACTCAGAATGGAAAGTGCCATGGGATCATCACTCACTAGAAAAGGCCTGAGCTCTAAGTTTTACATCTCCAACAGGGGCAGGGCACCATGTTAAAGAATGCATTCAGAACTGCCTCAAAAGAAAAAAAAAAGCAGTTTGCTGACTGCTATTTCTGAAGCCGTTCCTGCAAAAAAGGGCACTATGAGTTTTTTGGTCCCCCCTTCCTGTAGAAAGGAAAGGCTGTATTGAACTTCCATCTGCACTGTGCTACACTTTACAGGAAGTGCAAGCCATTTTGAAATTCATATGAGCTGTAAGAGGAGACCACAAGTTTGGAAACTCTTGAAGTGAGTACAAGACTATTCATAAAATGAGTGAGAAAAGGAAATAGGTGGTTATAAAAGGTCATTAGAAATGTCAGCTTATCAATGGCATTGTACGAAGGGAGGTGTAACCTACTGCAATGCAAACCTATTACAGCTGAACTTGTAGAGGACACTCATAACCTCAATCTTTTTTGTTTGAAGGCTTATATTTAGGAAGTTTCTTTCATAACATCATCCCTCCAAAACTTATATAAATCCAAAGAATGGGGACTTACCCACCCAACTTCTATTTCACAACTGCTTCAATTCCACACAACAGATGAATGAAACCAAAAAACTTTCCCAGACACCAGGAACACAGATGCTTAGCATGAGATTCAGAAATTACCAAAGCACAACTGCTGTTTGAAATTGGGAAGTCCAGAGAAAAGGCAGCTGGTGAGTCTCTCATTCAAATACCTCTTGTCCCCAGTCAGATCCCATTGAGAGGAAGCGATTTCCAGCTTTTAAAAGCTGAGATTGAATTTTCTATAGCATTTTTGTTCACCAAGTGGAACTGTTTTCCCCCTACAGCACCACCAGCAGCAAGAAAATTGTGGTGGGTGAATGGAAAAGCAAAGATGGTCCACCTTGCTGAGATGAACACTTGTATCAGAAGGGGGGAAAAACACCCTAATTTCTCAGCAGGAACAAGATACAGAAGTGTCAGATGAGTGAGTATTTTGTTAAGTAAAAGATTAATTGGTGGGATGAGTGTAATGACAAGGGCACAAGGTTTGATTTTAACAGGTACCAGTGCCAAAAGGGATGTGTTTATCAGTGGTGCTATATGTAACAGTTCCCCGAGATCTCGAAGGACTGGATGATCCAGGACAGTTTCCTATAGTCCCATGTCCCTTGTATGATCACCTAGCCTGCTTTATTCAACGAACAAAATATTTTTAAGAGTGCTTTACTATCCAGACACCTCAGACATTTAACATCCCCTCTCTTTGTATTTTACTTCTTGTTTTAGCTTTTCATAACCTTTCCAGAATCCAATGATTTTTCAAGCAGAGATTCCAACTCCGCCATAAACTTGGAGAAGGAGACCGTGGACAGCATACCTTTGCTGCAGTGCATTTCTTGCTGACAAGTGGAAGAATGCAAAGGAGAGCCAGCAAAGCTAAGGTACATTCTCTGAAACCCGGTCTCAGCCCTCTTCTACACCCTCAACAGATATTACAGTTCTGGCTGCCAAAGAAACTTAGCACTGACACAGTTCAGACCAGGCCAGTTAGCTATTTAAAGAGGTGGGTTTATTTATATACATTTTACCTTCCTTCCCTCCCCTCCAAACTGCCCCCCTGTTTTTTAAGATGGGAAATTACCAGTAGCCCTGAGCATGTAAGATTTGACAGCGGTTTACCAGATAATTTGTATTGGTCCCTTTGTCTTTGCTGGTACTTTTATTCTTCAATAAATTCCTTCAACCATTAAACAGTGTTACTCCCACAACAACTTTGGCAGAGATCAAAAGAGTGTGGCAGGTTTGCTTCAAGTTTCTACTGCTACCCTCCAGGTATCGAAGAGCTAGATGGAGACAAAAGACATTTTTCTTTCCTTTGCTATCTTCTAATGGGGTTTGTCCTGGATTTCCATACAGTCAATGAAAACATTTTAAAAAGTAATTTAGGTGGATTTTGGGAGTGGGGGGATTGGAGAGATTAGTTTGAATCCAGTACTGAAGTTATTGTGCTTTTGCTGAAATAATGATGACATCCATTGATAGCACTGCGACACCTTCTTAAAAAGAACATATACTGCTACGAAAACCAGAATAACTACGAATAAACTACTGTCTACTCTCAGCAGAGCTCTGGTGACACAAGTGGTATATTTCCATATATATATATATATATATATCTACAGGCCTGCAATCCCCAATCCAGTGACCGGAGAGAGAAGCTGGATTCCTTACAGCTTTGTGCATGAGGTGAACAGTGCTGCACGCCTCACCTCAACAGTGCAGTGTTTCTTAAAGGAATCCAGAAATCCTCAAAAAAGGTGGTTGGTTTGGGGTCTACTTGGTACAACTGGAGTCCAAGAGAGCTAAGCTCATCTGCAGTCTCATCAGCTGTTGAAACCTGCTACAACCACTAGAATAGACCTTAAAATCTTATATTGGCAAGGACTGAATGTGCATTAGGTTATACTGGGATCTACCTAAATGTAAAAAAGAAAATCAAGCGGACAAATAAAAAAGCATCAGAGAGATTATTTCATCTCCAACACTGAATTCAACCTTTGGAAAGAGGCAAACTCTCAGGAGGGAGGCTTCAGGGGAAAGGAGGACATTCAGATGAGGCCAAAGAAGCCCACGGGAGAAGCTGCCTATTTCATTTCTGGAACATGGACCATGTGCATCTATTTTTAATTTTGAACCAAGTTCCTCTGCCTCCTGCCAGAAGTCCTCAGCCCTGTGCTGGTGCAACAGGAGCAGTGGCCCAGCCATTCCCTAATAGCTATTACTTCTTAATAAAGAGCAGTACTTAGGCAAGGGATGAGGTTACTGTTGGAGGGGTCATGATTAATAATGATTAATCTGATCCCTGCCAACATGAACTGGATCCACCATTCACTAAATAATTACTCTGCAGCATGGATACCGTTTCCAGAGGAGGCAGGCATTTGTCATATTAAAACCAAAAACAAACACAAGGAAGGACAGGAGGATCTGACTTCTCCGTAACACTTGAGATCACATGAGCCACCAGAAAAGTTAAGCAAAGAGAAAAAAGAAAAAACTCAAAGGGCAGTTAAACATTGATGAGCTGCCTACCTTTTGGGAGAAGGAACAGAAAACAAATAATACTAAACCCTGAGAAGGCAGAGCTGCATGTGCTGAGAATATGGAGTGCTCTGCTACTTCTGGTTCTCAACCTTATGCATAGCTCTAATATGCACATTATTTGTCTACTCACACATTTTTACCCCGTTTTTAAATGACATTTTGCTTTCCTCAGAAAGTACACAAATGTAATCACTCCCCAGGAACCATCTTTCCTGCTTTATGTTAATGTACTACTTAGCACAAGGAAATGCTAGTCCAGAATTGCCATTCTTATGCAACAATGTAGCTCAAATAATAAGCAACAGTATAATAATTTATGGGGAGGTATAAATTACTGGGAGACTAATAACCACTCTGAAAAGCATATATGAACCTTACAATTACAGTAGGATGTTTGTGGTGCAGAGACTTGGTTCTGGGCCTTGGAGCACAGATGAATTTCACTCCCACAAAGCACACAGACAACTGGCAATGGTGCTAATGGCAGCCAAGGACATGGGGGTGGCCTTATTCTGGGACTCCTCTTAGTCATCCTGCTTCACCGATCCAAAGCTTCATCAAGACAGTACATGGAGGATGGGACCCTAGTTGTTCAGTGCACTCAGCTGTATTCCCTTCGAAGTTTTTAAAGCTTTTGTGGGATTTATATTGCACTGCTTAGCCTTCCACCTCATCTTGTAGGGTTTGATTTGGACTGGGAGGCCACACAACACAGAGGCCACACAACATAGACTACCAGTCCCTCTCCTGCTTTGGTGCAAATCCAACATGGAGGCTGGGTTCCTTGTGAGTCTTGTGAAATCCCAGACCCATGTGAGCCTGTTTGGACTTCTGCCTTTGACAGTGGCAGGGCCAGGATTTACACACTGGTGACTTGCACCATATAAAATACCATGCATGTAGGTGTCTTTGGATGCCAGACTCAGGGAAGCAAACCTCAGGTCAAGGAGGTTAAAGTGCCTTCTCATCTAGAGGCATACTGGAGAAATGTCAGCAAATTAAATCCTCAGCAATGGGGTCATGACTTGGTTCAGCTGGGGATTTTCACTGGTGGGGCAGTGCATCTAGAACTTTTTGCAAATTTCCAAATTGACTTGAAAGAATGGAAAAAATTAAAATCTTCACAAAGCATCACTTTTCACAAAAATTCAGCCGAAAAGTAGCTGCTTAGCCTCAAACCTTTAAACAGTTAATGGTATAAAACCCACATGCCTATTTATGTGTACATTCATGAAAATGAAAACTAAGTTGCATTTTCACACAACTTTAGAGGCATCACAGCAAAACACAAAGCAAGACCAAAAAAAAAGAAAGAAAAAGCCCACAACAACAATAACGAAGGTAAATCTTTAAAATCTGAGACAGGGTGCGGGAGGAGGGAGTAAAGCTTTGCAAACAAAACTAAATCCAGTGCGGGGTTTTTCCACTTCACAAAGTAAAACAAGCTGTTCCTAAAATAATGCTTCCTTGGTTTTCTGGCAATTAGTGTCCTGAAGGATTAGCCTACAATCGTCGGCAAGTGTTTGCCTTTCCCAGCCGATGTCACCATAGAAGTCTGTGTTTATCTACAAGGCCCAGGGGATAATTTATAAGCTGAGCTGAGGTCCTGCACTCACAGACAAATGTTCCACACTGCCACCCACCCTCCAGTACTAGTTTCCTTCCCATCCGCCTCCTGTCCCCTGAAATACTGACAGGACCCTGCCAGGGGCACGACAAACGAGTTTTACAGCCTCTGGAGCAAGCACTTGCCCAATAGTTTATGCTGATACAGAAAAAAAGAATTACTGAGATGGTCAACACATCACGAGATATCAAAAATTAGATTTCAGAAAGTAACCAAATGCAAAGAATAATTTATCACTGTCCCAGAAAACATAAAAGAGAATGGGATTTTTTTTCCCCTCCAAAAACTATTGCCTACTATATAATTAAAGTATTACCATCAAAGACTTTTAGGTCCAACACTCAGGGTTTGTGTTTTGTAAAACCTCTCTGCAATCAAGATGTTCCCATTTCATTTCTAATCTCTACTACAAGCAGTCTGACACTATTCTAGTCCTGTTGTAAATCAAGAGTGATTCAACCAGAGTACATCAAAATACAAAAGACTAAAATTGGTAAAAGTGTTTCACTTCTAAATTAATTTTCTCCTGATGTGTTAGAACTTCAACGTGAGAAAATTAAACTTGTATTTGAGAAAATGGGAAGCTATTATTTGAATAAAAGTAATATGAATCCTTGTCTGATGGTGAGCTGATAGTGTAGCTCATGACAATGAATTTGTTATTTTGAAAATACTAATTAAGGAAAAAAAACCCCTAAACATCAGTGAAAGACTCAATCCTACAAAGAATTTATAAGTGTGACCAATGTTCCTCACAACAGAGCCCACCGCAGGATAGATAGATCTGTTCTCAGATCTTCTCAGACATTAACAAAACAATTCTCAGAGACTTTGTTATTAATTAGGGTTGATGAACATTCATATTGAAAATGAAAAACATTTTTCCTCCTGAGAATTCATCTCTTTTCCCATCAGTAAATTATCAGGAGTTCCTGGAGCTTTGTAGACTCTGTTTGAATCTGTTTGATGTCTATACCGGGTCACAGGTTGTTCACAAGGTACATTAGAGAGCAAAGTTATTTGATATTTGAGATCAACTGCTTCCTTCGACCACATTGGGATGACTCAATATTTAGAAAATGTTGCTGCTCAAATCAAATTTTGTTTCATCTTTGGAAAGAGTGATCTCTGGATTCAAACTTCTCTTTAGCTAAAAAGCTGGAAGGGCATAATAACTGAAAATTTTGACAGAGACTAACTTGGCTGGTCTGAATAAAGGCAGAATGGTAGGAAGTAGGAAGAGACCACCAGCTGGCTGTCATTCAGAGCGCAGTCCACCTCGCTTGCAATTACTGAACTCTACAAGTGGTCCCACTGATGTCAATTTGACCAATTTTAGAATAAGGGGCCATTCATTCCAAGTAATGAATATTGAAATCTGACCATCGGTTTGTGAACCAGTTTTTACATGTCTATCATAAGGAACCTCAATAAAGAATGTTCTTGTGATGGTGTCACTTCAGAACAAAAGCATGCAACGAATGGCACGTTTCTCTGTAACTATCGCCCATCCAGGCAGCTATAGTATAAGACCAACGGCTGCATGCATTTAGCCAGCAAGGAAGTGCAATATTCTTTAAGAAAGGCATTGCCTGGAGTGGATTTTTATAAAGAAACAGAATTCATGAATAAATAAACCAGATGGGAATAAGTCGGCTAGGGCATTAACAGTTCCTAGTACAATGAATCCCTGATCTTGCTTGAGGGTTTTTCTACAAATAACAAATACAATAACATCAATGTTGTATCATTGTCAGCCATGCCAAGGACTCTGTGTCCAGGAACCCTGATATGCAACAGCACAATTCAAATCAACCAGATTTTAACACATTCTTTTATTTCCACCAGTTAAGGTACATATTGACTGACCTGATCTGAGTCTTTCACTTGAGCATTTTTCCCTTTTCTGCAACCACAACTCATGAGCAGTTTTGCATCTCCAATGACTTTTCCCTATAAGAGATAAGGCAAGAAAAACATCAGCACAGTCTGAACCACTGAGGACTAAGAGGCTTGTATTTATGACCAGAAGCAGGGGAAGAAAGGGCATCAGGGAAGCCTGTGGACTCATCCTGCATTGCTGGGAGATACCCTTCCATGGAGAGGTAGATCCCAAGCTGCCAAGGAGACTTCCCCAAAGGCCAATATCACAGCATCAGGGATGTCACACAGACAGGGGCAGAAGTAAAGCAAGGTGTGTAGAAAAACACAGTGGGAATATGGGCAAGCCAAGCTGAAAAGGAACAGGTTATTTTAACCCAGTATTTTCATACACATGCATGAACAGGAACAAGTCTACCATGCTCAGAGAATAAAATTACCAAACTGGAGTGACTTGAGGTAAAGCTCATACAACAACACTTCTCTTCACCCTTACCAGGTCAGTGCTTGCTTGTTTCTAGTGTAGCTAGATTTGGTGAAATAAAGTCTACAGGTGTGACTTGCCCTCATTAGGACAACTTCTCCAAATAACTACTGGCAAGTCCTTGCCAGGAATTCAACAGTCCACCCTCACCCAACACTGCTGGGGCAGACCCAGCCAGCAACATTGATAACGTGCTGGGGCCAATGGAGATTTACAAAGAAACAGCGTCCCCTCACCCTCCTTTTGCCTACAACCAACAGTTTGGGGAATAAGCTGAGCTCAAACACCTTCTTTTGGTTGACAACTCAGCAGAGTGTGATCTGAGCAGCAAGGTCCCTCACGTTAACGTGGTTTTTTCTGGGGATTGTTTTAGTGGCTTTGGTGAAGTTTATCAGATCTGGACATCTTGATCAATCACCATGGCAGAAAGGGGCTAGGATTCCGGGTTTGGTCAAAATGTTCCTTGAGCTCAAACAGTAACACAGCCAGTTGAGTCCTCACAAACCCATTGCATTTACTTGCTTTCCCATAGACACACACACACAAAGACATTGTCTTTTTTCAGACTTTTGCTGTCAGCAGCTGAAAAATAAACACTCTCAGCATCTGCTGGGCAACAGAGGGAGAATTTTCTCGTGTGGAGCCATGCAGAGTCATGAGATTTTGGCTGGATAAATTTATATGGAAAAGAAGACCTCAATATTAAAGCAGTTAATGAGTTTAACCAAGTGGAAGCGTTCTGCCCTAAATGATGAGGAAGGGAAAGGGCACAATTAAAATGAATTGCAGCCATTGCTCAGTGTCAGGGCATGGAAGAGAGAAGACCCTTGGTGGCAGGAATTACAAACAGGCAGATAAACTTCTGGTCAACTCCTGAGAGACTGCAATCTGCCAGGTGTGGTGAGATCTCTTACTTGGTGACCCCAGCATCTCACAAGTCTCACCAAGGTCAGAATATGTGCAAAAATTAACCTTTCTCCTCTTTCCAAAAGAGATGCTGGAAAAAAAAAAAGACACTGAAAAGACTGTACCTACACCTGATACCTAACCAAAATTCCCAATGTTTGGGCTGCTGATTGCAACCTGTCAAACTTCGAGGTGTTCAGGGGACTACTTCCAACTCGCATCCTCTGCCTGTGACACCCATCTATAAAAGTATTTTGCTCTTGCCCCACTACTACAGTCCTTCAACAATTAGTCTGTAATCTCTCAAATTCAAAACACATTCCCCAGAAAGAGGTGATTAAACTAAAATTTAAAGCAATTGTATTAAATTGTTATGTTAGAGATAGGAAACTGAGGCATAGGGAGAGACTTCTCTGTCTAACCAAAGACTGTCTGGACACCCCACAGTATATGAGACAAGTTACAGATACAAAAGGACCTAAGCGAGATCCAAGTATTTCCTAACAAGGAGCTGATGGACAGCCAGGATACCTTAGGGTGCCTATAGCAGCAACACAGACCTGTGTTTAGGAAACTGGGTCCATACATAACTTGCTGATGGCCAACTTGTCCTAGTATCCACTGCAAAGTCATTATATTGCAAAAGATACTCCAGCCCTTTTTACCCCACAAACCAAAGGAAAAAAAAAAAAACAACCAAAAACCCACAACATTTTTAGACCCTTCTCTGGCTTCTAAGATACACTCTCATGCAACCTGAGCTCATGGCAAACCATTGCCATGTTCTCCTCTCCGGATGGAAGTATCACCAGCTTTACTTAACAGAGAGAAATTGTAGGATGTTGCCCACAATCACCTAGAAAATCAAAAGCAGAGAAGAAATATCAACCCAAAACTTGACAGTTTTTTCTTTTTCCCTGACAGTACAAGAATGCACAGGCTCTTCCATTCCCTAAAAGAGCAAATGAAAGTAATGCACTGGATGAATAATCCCATCTCCTTTTCCAGCAGCAGATGCACCTCTCTTAATGCACATCGCCTGAATTAGCTACTACCTCTACCTTTTTTTTAGGAAAGCTTATTATGAGCAGATGCTTAATTTGGGGATAGGTGTCTAACATTAGGCAGCTAAGTTGAAAGGAAAAAAAAAAAAAAGCATATGGACAACATTTGCAGCCAGTCGCAACTCCGTTCAAGAGCAGATGGAGGCCTTGTCATTCAGGGGTTTCCTCGCATACACCAAGCAGTTCAGTGGGGATAGGAAAAGGGGCTTCTGTTTGGATGCTTCTGTCTGGAACCAGATTAGAAGAAAGCATGCTTTTCCGCAGCACACGCCTTGTGTTACATTAAACATGCATATGCAACTTCAGCTTTTATTCAGTGATCTGAAACAGAACCCTCCAGGGTGCTAAGGGTCAGTGAGTTTTTGTTTGTTTATCTGTATGTTATTTTACAGTTTCTAGTGCCCAAGGAGTTTGTTAAGAAATTAAAACTCCTCTCTGGGACTATCCTCCTAATATATCCTTCCCTCCTTCGTCCAGCAGTGCCTGATGCCTACAGGGGAGGGAGAGGAGAACACTGCAAAGAGAGGAGCCTCATCTCGCTGGGTACTATAGACATTCGGTCTTAATTTATGGACGATCATTTCCATGTTTCGTGGCCTTTTAATAACAGGATCAGGGAGGAGCACAGTGATCTTGAAAGCTCACAGATACATTCCTACTAAATTATCCTGTACTGCTTGCTCTTGATGTGATGCTCTGGTTTAGAAGCAGGTAGACACAAGGATTTCCAATGGAGGAGCTCACTTTGCCTCCTCCTGGCTCCCACCCATCATCCCCGTTCCCAAGTTAAAGAGCAAGAAGGGTCCTCAGCGAGCACTGAAGAGCAAAGGATGTATGTCCCATTATCCCACCTCTTACAGGGAGTCTCACTGACCTCACTCTCCTCCTTGCACCACAGGCTCTAGCAGTTGGCCAAAGCTTGCAGAAAAAGAAGAAAAATAATAATAATAATAGGCTTAATTATCTCAGCTGCACAGGTGACAGGAGCTGATCAGTTGCCAGTTTTAACAGCCTGTGGTCGAAAAACACAAAACTGCATCACCCAGAAGTCAAATGAGGGCCGGTCACAACTCACTTCACGCCAGCAGCTCCGGAGGGAGGCACAGGGGCACACACAAATCACTGCCGCTGGGACAGCCCCGGAGGCTGCGGTGAGCCCACAGCAGTCCCACGCGGAGCTGCCAGCCCTGTTTAAAGGAATCAGACACAACACACATGGCAGTGGCGGGCCTCCATGGAGCTGCCAGGCTCTGGGCTCCGGAGGAGTTGGCTTGGATTAACTGGGGGATCCCATCTTCCTCCCACTCTCCCAAGACTATGGCTGGAAAGGTCAGCTTGAGAGGTGGGCTTGGCTTAGCAGCACCATGCCATGTACCTTGCAGCTGCTGGCAGGTCCAGCTGGGCTCTGACGTGCTCGGTTTCCATCAGCCTTCCTCAGTTTTGACCAGCAGCCATTACAAATACTGGCAGTAGCCTCACCCCCAAGGAGCTGGCGCAACCCTTCTCCACTTAGCCCCTGGAAGATCTCGCTAGCCAATCCTGGCCCTGGCTTTCAGCTGTTCACGCTCTCTCCATCTCTCCTGCCTTGCAATACCCTCAAAATATCCCCCAATAACAGATGAAAATGTGAGGTGTAGAAAGGACAACTGAGCCTTGGCCCATGGCAACCTGGGCAGAGCACAGCTTCCAGCATGGCCTTTCCAAGGCTTTTGTCAGCATTTCAGCTGCTGAAGCAGCCTGGCTCTTTACAGAGAAGTACTTTTCTGAACGAGCTTTGTGAAGCTGAGCTGAGCAGCGCTTCACAGCCTCTTCCCTTTTCTTCCTCTCCTGTCTTACGCCACCAAAATAGCTCTCCAGCATGATACCCGCATAAACACAGCGATTGTGCCTGCTCAGGAATGACAAGTGTGTAGAGAGGCGATGCTGTGCTTCTCTGACTCCTCCTCCATCCGTCTAAATATCCCAACATTTCCAGGACTGGAGAGCACTTTTGCAGCCACCTCCCCTGACATCCTGCACCAAGCAGGCTGTGCAATTCACTCTGCTGTCCTGCCACTGAGCTTAACAGTTATTTTTTAATAAAATCATTACTGTTTTTCACTATGGGTTACTTACTAACAAGCTAAGATGAACATGGTGTTTTTATTCTTATTTTTTTTCCCTGGGGCCACAGTTCAGTTTTTCACCAAGAAGAAAACATGCGTATAGCACTGCAACAGTGAACCCTAAAAAAAATCCCACGGGTGCATAAATGACGTTGGGAAGAACAACATATTCAGTGTTTATGTTTTTTAGGCTGTTCTGTCAGGGTGATCCACATGTCTTAAAGAACCGGTGCCCAAGTGCCTACAGTGGTAGAGTGGGAGAGGAGAAGGGGAGAAATGAAGGGAAACGAGAACTGAATCCAAGGTGGAGGCAAGCGGCAGTACAACAGACAGCTGGTGTTTGGGTGGTGGTAAATCACCCTGAAATGAGCCTCTTCCCTCAGCTCAATGAGGCCTAAACAACAAAGGAAGGCACAGCTTGCAGCCGGACAGCCTGCTAGCCAACCACAGACACACATGACAGCTTCATTCAGGAGCCCGGAGTCAATACAAAAGCTTCGAAATCAATCCGACATCCTGCGACCTCAAACAATGCGCCAAATCTTCTCAGAATTGGAGCCCCAAATGAGGGGGAGCAGCATTCAAGGGAGATCAAACCGCAGGGCTGGCATTGAAAGGGACTAAAAAGGAGAAGAATGTTCCCAGTTTATTAATGGCGAGGTCTGGCCGGCTGCATCCCAGCCGCCATAGGTTACGTTCATTAAAGGGCAGCGCTTTGCACGTATTATGCAGAGCGCCCGGAGAGTATGTGTGTGTGCGTGAGCATGCCCCTCACTTGCTAGAGATCAGGATGTGCCTTTCTGCTTAGCACTGTTGTCTCCATCAGAAATTCCTCCTGTGTGAACCGCAAATGGGGTTTTTTCCCACTTGAGCAACTGTATGGGCAGAGACACACGCACGCCCTCACACATACACATGCTCTCTCATCCCTGAGCCTGAAAAGCATAAAGGAACTCAGACAGGCTCTTTCCAAGCAAAAAAAAAAAGCCCAACATTTCACATCCCCTTCCCTCCTGGCTATACTTTCAGCTCACACACACAAAATCTATTACAAAAGGCTGAAGCGTTATGTGATTGCTGTTGCTGCTGATGGAGTTGATTGCTCCATAAACCCTTGCCCGCTCCTACATGTCATAAAGGACCTGGTCCTACAGCACAACAAATCCACAAAGTGGAGAAAAAAAAAAAAAGTGCTTTGGTCCCAGGAGTTGCTCCCTCCGGGTAGGATTGCCCCCTCTGGGGTAGTTTCACCTGCAGCATCTGTCTTGTAGCACTGCACACAAATGGCACCCTTCCCCCTACAGCGACAAAAAGGCCAAGCAAATCCTTTTTATCAGCTTCTCTTTGAAGGCAGGTGGAGAAGTAGAATATAGATACACACAGACAGAAAAAAGATAAATACCATTTGCAAAAGTACTGTTTGGATTTGCCTGTCCTTATTATCTTTTCTGACGTTTGAAAGAGTCAGACCTTGCAAGTTTGCTCCTCCTCAGCCGCGCAGCCCAAGACAGAGCACTCGCTAGAGGAGGTCAGACTTGGAAAATACTTCTTTTTTCTGCTGAAATGAGAGTAGATTAAGAGAAAGTGTTGAATTTTTCAAAGCCGTCTACAGATTTTGATGCACGTTTCCCATGCGTTTTCACTGAAGATCTGCCAAAGTCCAAACACCTTTGCTTTTAAAGTGTCTCACTGATCTTATGTTCTGAATAGATATGGGTCTGGGAGCTACTAACCTCTCTCAAATTTTGAGAAACTTAGGTGCACAGAGACTAAAACCTATAAATGTTCCTTAGGATGCAGCAATTGCAACACATTTTAGTCTCAAAAGTTGGGGAAATTAGCATTAAGGCTCCACAAAGATCTTTATGCTTTGTTCACCCTTTACTTCACTGTTCTACACTATTATTGCCACAATTCTGGAGTCCTTATAGAACATGAGCATGATCCCTATCTCCTCCTCTGAGAAGACAGCTCTATTTTTACCTTGTGATAATGTTATACAGGTATCAGAGGGCAACTGGGCAAAGACAAGTATAGCAGATTCAACAATCTTTTTCTCCAGCAGAAGGTAGCACAGAAGATGAACTCTACATGCAACACAAGATGAGGTGATATTCGAACCCCAGCCAAGAAGACCAAGCAAGTCCCTGTCTGGTTTATCAACAGTAAGACAAAAAGCCTCTCAGTTAGCTTCCAAAGAAAGAGGAAAACTGCAGCCAGGCTCGGCATGTACCCAAAGATGTGGTAGATGAGTGGTAGGAAATGATGGAGGGCTGCAACAATTCCTAGCCCTGCAGATAAAACAAAGTCTGCAGGGATCAGATGGAGAAAGATTCAAGGTTAAGTTTGTTGGGAGGAGAATAAAGTTGAAATCTTTAATTTTAAAATACATTTTTCTTCTCACTGAAATAGCACTTTTTGTTTCAGATATCTAGTGAGTCCAAATGTATGTTTCTCAAATTCAGGAAAACCAAGCTCTTATTCAGATAAGCTGCTTTTTTTTTTTTTTTTTTCTTGCTTCCCTGCTTTTAACTCTAGTACTTGAATAATTTAACAATCTATCTTAAATATTTCACGAATAAATCACAGGCTTGTGTTTCTATTTCATGTTAAAACTAATCAGTGGAGGAATGCCTGAGCTGGAAGTTAAAATTCTGCTCCACCAAGCTCACGATGCATAATCATTTCTCTGCAGACTCTCTGGTGTATAAAAACTTCTCTGCAGAATTAATGTCATATAAAAGTTCTCTCTGCAGACATAGAGTGCAACCATTGTCCAGGATCATCTGCATCCTGCCAGCAGGGCTCGAGATTTCCAGACCTAATTGGTTTGTAGAGTTTTCCCAACCTGCCAAGCACAAGCATGAAGCTCAGAGCTGAATCCCATCCACAGGTGCCCGAAGTGGAGTCCCACCTTGCCGGTCAGGATGCTGATAATATTCACAGAGTTCCAAATGGTCCACATGGGTAATGATCTTATTGGGATTCCATGCTTGTTCCCATCAAAGAGAAGCAAATAGAAAAAAATTCATTTGTTGTTGGCCAAAATGAGAGATTTTTAAAAATCCCACTGGGTTGAAAGAGATGAGAGCCTGTACCAAGGCAACCCAAATCTCATTGAGTATCAATGGAAATAAAACGTTTCAGGTTCCTAAATTGTATAGACTTTTTAAACTACATTTCAGTGAAGTTCTGATGCAAAATCAACACATTTATAAAATCTAAGAAAAGTACATCTACCCTTCCTCATTGTCTCCCAAAGTCCCAGTTCATCTAAATGAAGCCAGGAAGCCTCACATATATGTAATTTAGTGCAATTAACTCACATTTTGTTTCTAAATCATTAACACATTCAAGGCAAGACCCACTGTGGTCTCAGTTAGAAAAATCCAAAATACATGAATGATGTGAATAGATAGCAAGAAGTTTATAGCTAACATATTGAATCCAAAAAGCAAAACAGAAGAGAGAAAAATGAATGCCAAAAGGGAAGGGAAGGGGAAAGGGGAACAGCTGTAAACTACATTATTACTAAGCTGCCTTTCATTTCATTATGTGTCAACTTTTTACTTAGTTTTGGAACAAAACTTAAAAAGTCATGCCTTTTGCTTCAAAGAAGTCTACAGTGGATGATCTCACATTGATACCCATAGTAAAGTATGAGCAAAACATACACAATCATATGCACAGATAAAAATCATCTTGGGCAACATGATTCCTCTTCTGCAGCTGAGCAAACGTCTCTACATCACAGCTCCTAACACTGGCTGGAGCTTGCCTGGGGGAGGGTGGGTGAGGTGGAAATCAGAGACACGTCCTCCTCCTCCTCGTCATTTGAGGACAGACATCTCCATCTTTCCTCCCCATGTGCAGCCAACAAGACTTCCTGCACAAACTGACACGGAAACAGCTAATTTACTGTTTTATGTCAGGAATGGGGCCAGGGTTTCAGTCCCCCTATGCCCTGGACTCCCTCAGCTGGGCTGCTTCAACCCAAAAAGGGTCTCCCCATCCTCCTGCCCCTCCCCTCCAACACACACTCCTCCTCCTCTGCTGCTTTTGTAACTTATCTCCCTGCAAGCTACTTCCCAACAGGAGTCGAAATTAAACAGGCTGCCCATATGCCATGGCTCACTTGTTGTCTGTTCCCCTCACTGCCATCTGGCCTATTTGCTCAGCCAAAGGGGAAAAAAAAAAAAAAAAAAATTAGAAGGAAAAAAAAAAAGAAAATAGGTGGGGGGAGAAGAAGAAGAAGAAGAAGGATAAAGCCAGACACAATGAGGACGAGGAGGGAGGTGATGATACTGTCTCTCACATCTGCTCCTTGGCCAGGCTCCCAGATAGATCAGTAATAGCAGCAGAACCAGTGACAATTAACCCGAACACGGTCCTGTTTATTTAACCTGTTCAGAGAGATCAGCTCATGTGCTGCTCCCCTGGCAAGAAGGCACCACACTCGAGCAAGGAGCTTCCTGCCGAGAAACCTCCAGCCATAGGAGGCAAAGGGAGAACCTGATCTCCTGAACCAGGCT